>JARHVA010000243.1:2875000-3062500 GCA_037957365.1 Torreya grandis
TTAAGAGAAACAACTGGTTGTGGTATACTTTAGAATGCATCATCACTAGGCATTGTAGGCATACATGGAATAGATGGCATCTTTGGAATATATATGTCCACTTCAAATTTGAATCCAATTTTTAAACCCAAAATTCCTCTTGTTCACTTTTAATTTTTTTAGTGCCATTATAACAAAATAAATTTCTCCATTGTAATCACTAAAAAAAATGTGATCAACCATGGTTGATCTCCTTATCTAGTGAATACAAATGCCCCTTAATCAAAACCAAGGAAATTATAGTTTTGATGTAGATATTACATGCTAACAGGCTATCTCTTTACATGAAGAATGTAAGCCATCGTAGACTAAAGAATTTCATGGTGATTCAAAATCGATCAATCTACACTCATAATTACCTTAGATAAACTTATTTTGACATTGTCATGGATTTGGATTAAATGAACTTAACTATCAATTTACACTCTTTAACTTTACATAACACCTCTTACCAATACATATGTCATGGTGTGTGTGTGTGTGTGTGTGTGTGTGTGTGTGTGTGTCTATATATATATATCATAATATTTTTATATATTAAACTAATTAATTTTTAATATAAATTATATATTTAATAATATTATTATTATATTATATAATATATATGTTAATATATTTTATATATCAATATAATTATTTATTATATATTTCAGTATAATATATTTAAATTTATATTATATAATATATAATATTATAATATATTAAATTTTATAATATATATTTTAAATAAATATCATATATTTTAATATAATATATATAAATATTATTTTAATATATTAAATAAATCACTTACCTTCAATTTGACTTGACTACTCCCAAGGTGCATTTGTATTTAGAAATAGTTGGGAGTCCCCAACGAATTTAAAATTCAAGCTTACTTTGAAAAATAGGGTAAATCTAATTTAAATACATTTTTAAGAGGAAAAAACATTGTTAAACATGTCTGACCAGATACATATTTCTAGATTTTTCTAAATATACACTATAGAGCACTAACAGATCAGAACATAGTAGGTTGTAGAGTGTCTATAGTGTTGACCATATTTGTTACTATCATTTTTTCAAATCCTTATTTTTAGGTATTTAATCTTAATATTATTTAATATTTTTTTTCTCTCTTTCAAATTTGTGATTTATTTATCTTGACTTGGCCCTTTTATTCATCATTTACCACTTTATGTTATGAAATTGATGAGATTTAGATAGTCTAAGTAGATTTTTGTTATGAAATGGTAGAGATTAGTATTGTTTATCACTTACTACTATTGATTATTAATTGTTTTCTTGTGTGTGTAAAACCAATAAGGACCCAAATGGTGAATGTGAGGGCAAAACTGACATTTGCTAATAACTATATTCAAATAATCTTAGTAACAAATATATTTAATAGTTTTAGATCTAAAAATTTATAGATAATCACCCACACCAACTAAAAGGACCAGATTATAACCTCGCAAGGATCCATTAATGTATAAATGGTATTTATACTTGGAATGATTTGTCTAGGTTATTAATATGTGGATTAATGTTTTTATGAGTCTTATGAACAACTATAGCTACACAAGTTTATGAATTATAAACAAGTTGTAATAGTATTTTAGGTGAATTTAATATATGCAAATTCTATGATTTATTGCTATAAATCTATCCTTCCCTATTTCATCTCTTTTTGCATACTTATTTAGTTCATTTCCAACACTATTGTTTGGTCTAGACTATCCCTATAGTCTCAGTCATTTATCTTAATTAGTGTTTTTGGTTACTACCCACCTGGGCCTATGCATTCTATTTTTCTACCATAGAGAGAAACTAGAATTGGGATTTAGTTGACCTTCCAAAATAAAAAGAGGATATAGGAGTTAAGTAGGTGCATAAGATAAAAACCACTCCCAAAGGCAAGATAGAGAGGTATAAAGCAATACTATTGGTGTAAAGATACAGACAAAGGCTCAAACATGATTAAAATGTGATGTTTGCACCCATATCAAGGTTATAAATGATGAGCACAATCATAGCCATTGTTTCTCAACACAAATGAAAGGTGCATCAAATGGATTTCAAGTCATCCTTCTTGAATGGAATTTTATAGGAAGAGGTTTATGTGGGACAACAACATGGATATGAGATTCTCGATCATGAGAACAAGGTATATAGGATGAAAAAGGCATTTTATGGGCTCAATCAAGCCCCAAGAGCATGGTACAATCATAAAGATTCATACTTATTGAGAAATGGATTTAATAAAAGTGATAGTGAGCCCACACGCTAGATCAAATCAAGAAAAGGTGATATTTTTATTGTAGTTTTGTATGTGGATGATTTAATATTCACCAAAAATGTAAATCAATCAATAAAAGAGTTCAAAATGGCCATGAGTACAGAGTTTTAAATGACTAATTTATGTTTCTCAAAGTAATTTATTGGGATAGAAGTCAAGAAATTGGATATTTTCATATTTATATGCCAATCTAAGTATGTAAAGGAGATATTGGATGTGTTTATGATGCTGGACAACAAACCAATATCTACACTAGTTGAGACAAGCTTGAAGTTGTGCAAGGATGATTATAACAATAATTTAGACCCCATATGGTACAAGAGGTTAGTGAGAAGCCTAATTTATTTGATTATAACTAGACCTAACATCATGTATGCAATCAAACTTATATCTAGATTCATGAAAATGCCAAAGGAGCCACATTGGCAAGTGGCTAAAAGGATATTGAGTTACATGAATGAAACAAGATATTATGGAGTTTTATATACATTAGAATATGATTTTTAAGTAATGGGATGCACAAATAGTGACTGGTTTGGTAGTCTTAATGACTAAAATATCACTTCAGGGTATGTAACTCATCTTATGTTAGGAGACATATATTGGGCTTCAAAGAAACAACCTAGACTTTCAATTTCTATAGTTGAAGTAGAGTACATAGTATCCAATATAGTATCATGACAATCTATATGGTTGAGAATAGTACTTTAAAATTTTTATGAGGAGAAACAAGGAGTTTATATGGTCTTTTGTGATAATATCTCTTCCATAGCATTGTTAGAGTACCCCATATTCCATGATAGGAGCAAGCACTTTACAATCATATATCACTTCATTTGAGAGTTATTTGAGAATCATGTAATAGATTTTAGTTCATGTAAGTTATATTAGTATCTAGTTGATATATTTACTAATATTTTATCAAAGGATAGTTTTATACACTTAATAAGAAGGTTAGGGGTCATTGATGCATCAACATTGGGCCTACAAGGTTTTATGTTAGCTCTGGAGCCCTATGACCTAGATATGAACTTCAACAATCTAGCTATAAACCTTAATAAGGTAGCTATGGACTCCAACAAAAAGTATATGGATCTTAATAGGGTAGCTATGCACTCTATCAATAAATTTAAATACCTTACTAGGGTAGCTATAGACTCCAATAGTAAATCTACATACCTTAAAAAGCTAGCTACAAACTTTAATAGATCAGCTACATACTTTATTAGGGTAGCTATAGACTTTGATAATCCAATTATGGACTTTGATAGTCTAGCTATGGACTTTAACAAGGAAGCTCAGGACATGCACAAAGGAGAAGTAAAAGCATCTGAGAAAAAGAAAAAAAACTATAAATAATTATTTGAGGCTAAGAAAAGTTCTACAGATCATGGTAAGAAGAAAAAAAGTGGGAGTGTTAAAATATTATATTTTACCTTCCTATCTACCTACGTAGATCTACACTCAATAGTTTTATCCACTAAATCAATTTATTGTAGTAGTTTTTAAATTTGATTTTTTTTTAATCATTCAATTTGAAGGGAAGAGATGGTGGAGTGGAGATAAGTTTTAAGTCATCCAGTTTATGTGGGACAAATCCCAAGGTATGAGATTCTCAGTCATGAGAACAAGGTATATAAGATGAAAAAGGTGTTATATTGGCTCAAACAAGCCCAAGAGCATAGTATAGTCATACATATTTGTACTTGCTAAGAAATGGCTTTAGCAAAAGTTCTAGTGAGTCCATACTCTACATCAAAGCAAACAAAAGTGATATTTTGATTGTATTTTTATATATGGATTATTTAATATTAACCATAAATGTAAATTAGTCAATAGGAGAGTTTAAAATAGCCATGAAGAAAGAATTTGAAATGACAAATTTAGGTTTCTTCAAGTGCATTCTTGGCATAGAAGTCAAGCAATTAGATATTGGCATATTTATATGCTAATATAAGTATGCAAATGATATATTGAAGAGGTTTAAGATGCTGGATAACAAGCCAGTATCTACCACAATTGAGATAATATTGAAGCTATACAAGGATGATTATAGTAAGAATGTAGACCCCACATTATATAAGAGATTAGTGGGAAGCCTAATGTATTTTATTACAACTAGACTGGACATCATACTACATCCTCATATCTAGATTCATGGAAATGATAAAGGAGACACATTAACATAAGGGTAAAAGGATATTAAGGTATGTGAATGTAATAAGAGAATATGGAGTTTTATTTGAAATAAAAGATGAGTTTTAAATAATGGGCTACACATATATTGATTGGACTAGTAGTCTTGATGAACAAAAGAGCACTTCGGGGTATGTATTTCATCTCGGGTTAGGAAATAAATGTTAGAATTTAAATAAATAATCTATAGTTTTAGTTTCTATATCTTAAATGGAGTACATAAAATCTAATGCATTAGCATGCCAATCTATATGGTTGAGAAGGATACTTTAAAATTTGCATGAGGAGAAGCAAGGAGCTTCTATAATATTTTATGATAATATATCCTCCATAGAGTTATTAGAGTACCCCATATTTCATGGTAGGATCAAGCACATTGAAATCAAGTATGAATTCATTTGAGAGTTAGTTGAGACTCATGTAATAGAGCTTAGTTTATGAAACTCATATCATTAGCTAGCTAATATATTTACTAAGCATTTATCAAAGCATAGTTTTATGCACTTAATAGGAGGGTTAGGGGTTATTAATGTAATAAAATTGGGACAACAAGGTTTTTTGTTGGCTCTAGAGTCTTATAGCCCAGCTCCATACTTCAATAATCTAGCTATGAACCTTAACACGGTAGTTATGGAATTCAAAAATAAAGTTATAGACCTTAACAGGGTAGATACATACTCTAAAAACAAATCCACTAACATTAATAAGGTAGTTATAGACTCTAAAAACAAATATATGTACCTTAATAGGATAGTTATGGAATTTAATAGTCTAAATATAGACTTTAGTAGGGAAGGTACAAAATTTGATACTCCAGCTATAGAATTCGATAGTTCGGCTATGGACTTCAGCAAGGAAGTTTCAGACATGAACATAAGAGATGTAGAATCATCTAAGAAGATGAATAAAAGATAAAAATAAGTTTTGAAGGCTAATTAATTGACTAATTAGGTGGCCAACTATGTGATTAATTGGGTGGCTAACTACATCTCACATCATCACTAGTCATTGATTGTTTAATATCCTTGATCAATGCCATTATAATCCAATCTTGTAGTTTATTACATACACAATTTTAATTCATATTGATTGCCCTAAAAATGTTTAAAACATACATGCAATGTATAGCATTTACTCTATTTCTCCCTATCTACCATTACTGGATAGAAATTACATTTCCTACATATAGTCACACTATATAAGTTTTGTATCGATCAACATGTGAATATGCATGTTTATAAGGATATGAAGGGGAAGACAGGGTGAAAAATAAAGACACATGGATGGGTCAACTTTGAGTCATGGTTTACATGTTATAAATGGTGGTGTGCCATATGTTTTCCTTACATAAGGGCTCAAATTTGTTAGGTGTTTAAATGTCACAAGAACCATGACTAGGTACACATCAAATTTTGGACCCAATGAGATGTTTATATGAAAAATGTCACTAAATTATGCATTAATGATTTGTAGAGACTCAGTGTGTTAAATTTGTCTATAGAGATGAGCTCAAACCCTAAACAAAATGGAGAATCAATGTTCAAACAATTCTTAAAATAATCATTTCACATTAATGAATAAAAATTGCATTTCTATTAAAGGTGTTTTATTTATTCTTTCTAAATATCTCTACACATTCATTTGTATATCCATAACTATATTTTCCTCTATATTCCATGGTTATATCAAATCCCTTGAAATTACCTTTGGGAAGGTATTAGAAGGCCCATCAATGTATTTCCTAGGAGATACCTTAAAATAAAATTCTAACTGTGACCATATTCAAGGTATCTCCTAGGTGACCCCTTGAAGGTACTACAAGGCCCTTAAAGGTATTCCCTAGGATATTACTTGAAATAAAATTCCAATAATGTATAATTTTAAGGTATATACTAGGATAACCCTTGAAGTTACTACAAGGCCCTTCAAGGTATCTCCTAGAAGATACCTTTAAGGGCATTGTGAGGTACCCAAAGGTATTTCCTAGGAGATACCTTTCAAACATGCATAAGGGTACCCTTGACTATATTAAAATTCCCTTCAATGTATCTCTTAGGAGATACCTTGAATGAAGTTCCAATCATTTGTGTGTTCAAGGTATCTACTAGGATACCCATTGAAGGTACTATAAGACATTTCAAGGTATCTCCTAGGAGATACCTTAAAGGTCCTTGTAGTACCTTCAAGGGTAACCTAATTCATGTTTTAAATGTATCTCCTAGGATATAACTTATACATTTAAAACATTCATTATGGTAGAAATAAAGGTAATAAAAATCCATATAAGGTATCTCCTCAGAGATACATTGAAATAAAATTCCAACTGTGTGCATCTTCAAGGTATGTAAGCATAGTTTCCTATAATTTATCTATCAAATGTTAATTATAGGGATAGATTGTAAAAAAATAACTGGAAAATAATTATAATATCATGATTGAATTTATATAATCTTGAATTTTATTCATAGTAGTAAATATAAAGATAAACTAACATGGCATTAACAATTTTGTAATATAAACATAATACATGATAGAATAAGATTAAAAAAATAGAGTAAACATTGTGCACTAGGCATACATAAAATAATCTTAGGAAAAAATAATATAAATAGTCTCTTAATCTCTATCACACATCAAAACCATATTCCATTACATTAGAGTACTATATATAACTTTTTACGCATCTTTGTCTCTTCACATTTAGCCTTGTGGCATACAAATAGAAAGACTATTGGAATTCTTATATCTATTTTTTGTATAATAAGTTTAAATGCATCCAAAATATCATATATATATATATATATATATATATATATATATATAAATTATATATATATATATATATATATATATATAAATTATAGTCTACATACATTTCCATCAATTATACTTGATTTTTCAAGGCCTTGCTCCACATCCAACACTTTTTTGGACTTAAAATATTGTTTCATCTTGAGACAAACTCTAAATTCTAATCTTGACTAAAGATATAAAATATTAGCCTTTTAAAAAAGTGTAAGTAATCACTCAAGACATAATTTACTAGTTTTAACCCTTTACACACTACTTATCCACCCTTTTGGGTTTTCAACTAAGTACAAACTTGCCTACTGCCCTTTCTAATTTTCCATAGACTAGCTTAACCAAGTGGCCATCTTGGTTAGAGGTTTTCAACCAAAATGTCCCTAGTCTTAATGATTATGACTATGTTACAAAGAAGAAATATTTTTATAAACTAAAAAACTTAAACTATGTATTCACATACTGCAAAGGTGGTGCTGAAGTTTGGCTAGGAGGCTATGTAGGTTATGGTTGCTTAGACTGAGCCTTTATATCCATCTTTCTATTCTAAAAAAATTATTGGAGATCTTATGGTGAAATTAACTTATGTTCTTATATTATATGCACAATATTTGGTTCAATCTTCAAGATATCATATTTGAGCATTTTCTAATTATCAAGCACTTCCTACACCATGGTAAGCAAAATGCATAGTGGAATCTCAATGACCATCTAATTTTACACATCTTATTCTTATGTGGTGATAAGGAAGGATATAAAATTTGATATATTATATATATATATATATATATATATATATATATATATATATATATATATATATATATATATATATATATACATATCATAATAGCAACCAACATGTCTATAGTCCTTTGGCCTTGAATAGTTATAAATGTGTTATACATTGTCTCATTCTACTAGACCTAGAGCTTCTTCATCACAGTATCCCTAACATATAACAACTATTGAAATATTCTAGTCAATGTTTCTCCAATAGCTATTTGATAACTCATTACATATTTATATTTATACACCACTAAAAAATCTAGTTTTACAATATCCAAGGATTTGTTAAGGTGTTACATCTAATTAAGCATTCTTTGGGCTATCTACTTAGCCTAATACATAATAATATCTAGAACCTATACATATTATTTTAGTAGTTTTCAAATTCCTTCCATTTAAACATAGATAGCCTAACCTTGGGTGTGAAGTGTTAGTAATTTTTGTGCACTCACCCAATCCTTTCTTATTTGAGTCAGTAATGTAGTGAGTTATTTGTCTTCAGACATTACTTGATCACTAAAGACTTGTGTAACTAGAGTAGGATAAGTAACATTGATCAACTACCTAGCCTTAGTAATTTGATTTTTTGTCTCCACTTTCTCCTTGTATAGCCAAAAAACATTATGTTCCAATTTTAAATCCTTTTGTGCAATGGATTCTTGGAATGCAACTACTCCTTTAATTTTCTTGGACAATGATAGATGTGAAACATCGAAACATGTCTCCATAAAAGTGGGAGCAAGTACAATGGATGTGGATATGACTATGGTAGGAGATAGCCTTAATTAATCCAATGGAATAAATAAATGGCTATGATGATATGATGTGGTAAGGACATCCCATAACTATTAGGTAGAGGGGTGATACTTTGATAGTGAAGTCTCCTCTGGTATACCTAATTAGGTCACATCCTTATAGGATATTGCATGTTATGCTTCTACCTTTTACTTAACTTACTTTTATTTTTTAATTTATGGCTCAGCTTTAGCTTGATTCTTGGATATGGCCTCAACATTAATTCAAGCTACCTCATTGGCCTTAGCTCTGACCATAGTTTCAACCTTGGCATCTGCCTTAGCCTTCACGTTGGCATTATCCTCTACTTTAGCTTTGGCATCATCCTCAATTTTTTCATTGGTAACTTACACCTCTACTTCATGCTTAGCTTTCTCCTCCTTATATCACTATTTTTTGGAATATTTCTCTTTTCCTCTTGTTCTATTTGATGTTTTCACATCTTACACCTCTTGATCCTCCTATTCTACCTCTTCCTTCTCCCTTCTCTTAGCCTTTACTTCCTCAATTTTTTTCTATTGAGCATCTAATTCCTCAAGTGGTCTATGTACATCCTCCACTTATTTTTCTTTCTTCATATTGGCCTCTACTTCCTAAGATTTCTTTCTCTTAGCCTGACCATATTCAACCTTCATTTTCTTGACCTTAGTTTCTTTTCTTATTCTTCCTTCTCGATGCATTGTTTATCTTATTCTAATTATATATCTTATATTATGCATGTTGGGCATCCTATGAAGCTACTTATTCTATGGCCTCTTTCTTATTTTTTTCTTCTCTACTTTTCTTTGTTTCCTCTCTAATTTATTTTTATCCTTCTCCTCAATATCTAGGGTATTTGGCACAACTTCCATTTTTCCTACTAGATTCAATATAGTGGTATCTTAGGTCCCTCCATTATATCTACATCATTTATTTTTGTATTAGATTTTGAGTACTCTAAATATTAAAATTCCATAACCACACCTATATGCAAGCTTATGGACTTAGCTAGAGGGACAAGTGTATCTTTGTGTCTCCTTGTGCCCCTAAACTTTAGTTAATAGGCACTTCTTTTTATGGTTCTCTCTCCAAAAGATACCATATGTTATTGCATTATGGTTGAAGGCCTGGACCAATGATATGTATATTATTTATGAAATACTAGTTGTAAATGGCTCTCTTGCTCTAGTGGATATAGACTCTACTTAGATGATGAACTAGTTGTTAGATCCATTTGGAAAAATTTTGCCTCAAGTTTACACTAAGCATTTTTTTGACCTACAATATCCACAATAATAGAGGGAGGGGTTGCATAATATTGACCTAAAGGTATTTTCATACCTTATTTTACAGTTTTCAAGTGTGCACTACTTTCTTAAAAAAAAGATTCCTTCTCCTCCTTATCATAGACCTCTTGGCCAATGTCTTCGATCATGCATTAAAGAACTTCCTATTCATCAACCCCCAAATTTATGAAATCACACTCATAATCTATCCTTAGAACATGTGGGTTGTCTAAACAAGACTCATTTTCCTTGATCTCTTTCTAGATGGTGTTGGTGAGGCTCTCTATGTAGGTCCCTTCCATTTGCCTTTTCCTTATTATAGGGAGATATAGACTATTATGGTGAGGCATGTGGCTATGTAGTTATCTATGGTTGTGCTTGATTTTTCTCAAGTTACTTTTCACCTAAAGGGATGGTTTGAATAGATGTACTAACCTCATGCATAGTGATATCTACCTCCATACTTTGGCTTGTGCTTCAACCATTGTGATAAAAAAGGGCATTTGAGTCATAGTTGGTGTGGCTAACTCATGCACCTTGATTTGAATACCATTATATAACTTAGTTATTGATGCATGATGCCCTAAATATTGCATAAATCAAGGGTGCAACATGATCAAATCTAGAGCCTCAAGCCACCATGTGTTAAACCATCCTAGTTGATCGTAATATTTCCCTATCTTAGTCTATGTAATGCTCATGAGGTAAATAATAGGCCAAAAGTCTATAGTAACATTAACTTGGCCTAGTGGTTACTTCTATTAGGTGAACCATAACAATGAAACCAAAAACTAATATTAGAAAATTTTCAAGTTACCTAAAATTACCTTGTTGATATTATTCATAAGCTTAGATGTGAGAAACTTAGTCCAATTTAAGTTCTCATTGAAGTGAATCATGTGATACACAATGCCAATTAATCCTTTTGTTACCTGCTTAGCCTACTTTGTTATCTACTATAACCTCTTTATTATACACTCTACTAGAATGTGCATTGAAATATCCTCAATAGATCCAATTAGGGTTCCTCTACCTACCTAGTGGGACACTTCTCTTGAATATCTGAATGAATTGGTAATGTGGTGGACTTATATGGAAATAAGGATATTCCATGATTCAAGAGGCCTATAGCTCTCACCATGGTTTGTGCATTGATACAAATCGTGATATCTTGGGATAAATGAATAACATCCTAGTTGTATTTGCTTAATAAGGTATGCATGACCTCATCTAATTGTGTGATTATAAGTAACTTGATTATCCTCTATACATTGGAACCCTAAAATGGATGTTAAATTTCAAGAGTTCTTGATTGTGCACCTAGTTATGTTATCAGGGTGAAGAGAGTAACTTTGACCATTTACATAAATTCTAAGGGATATGAGTCATTGTATTTGGTTTGTTGAAATAACTATCCCAATCCTCATTTATTCTTTCTATTCATCTATTAGTGAGATCAACAACTAGATCATATCTATGACTATACCTTTAATTTGCATTCTTTGATTGCTTTGTTCTACCAAAATTTGGGTCTCAATTTTGTGCATGGGAGTATATCGAGAGCAGATAGTAGAATACTCTTATTCACCAAATTATGTAATGTTTTGATGTAATTCATCCCCTTCATTTTTATATCTTTTAACATTCAATTTTCTCTTGCCAACCTCTTTATATGTACTAACTACCTACACTTGAGTGTTTTTCCTCATCTTTAATATTTTAGCTTTAATAGTGACCTTTTTGTCTCCCAAATATTTAATTTACTCCATATCATGTGTTTGATTTGACCCTATATCACTTTTTCTAGACACTCTATTTAATGAATCAACCTATCACATCCCAACTTGATCTACCTTGAACAAGATGCAATCTTTTGAAATGCCAAATCATTAATGGTATTACATGACTATTAGCAGTCCATTTGTCATCCCTATCTTATTACTACCACTTTCTCAGACTTAATTGAGATCAATGTAGTTGTGGCCACCTATCCTTGATGATTTATCATTGGAATATGATTTCACCTTATGATCACATCCTCTTCTTAGATTTTGTGATGTGAGACTTTGAATACATTGTACAAGCATTCTAACCTAACAAAAAAATAACAAAACAAAAACACAACATTAGATACCTAGTGCCACTCAACACCCACTCATAATTTTGGCAGATTAATAGAGATTAAAGGTGATAAGGATTAATCCTACAACCATTTATACATCCTATAAATATAGTTACTTGAAAATATTTTAGCACAATGGTACCCTACTATGAGACTTATTGAATAATGTAGGGTATTTTCCATCTAGTGCTCATCTTCCTTGGAAATGCTTTAAGCCCACTATCATATAATAATATTGTATGTTCTAGATTAAACTCTTTAGATCATAAGTTGAGATCATTTCATGAATTTTAACTTAGCTTATTAATCTACTATATCCACTAAGACCTTAATCTATTCTCTTCCATCTTAGTTGAATCCAATAATATTTCTTTTATTGAATCATGGTCATCGAGTCATATAACCATTGAAATACATGAGCTTGGTAAAATATACTTCATAGGAATAAATACCTCAAGACCATATATGAGTTGAAATGGATTGAATCATGTAGCCCTCTTAGACTATGTCTTATATTCCCAAAATATTGGAGGATGGGTTGAATCTGAGTCATGGTGTACCAAAGGGAAAAATGGTGGTGTGCCACATGTTTTCCTTGAAAAATGGATAAAGTTTTATAGGTGTCTAAATTTCATAGGAAACATGATCTGATACACATCAAATTTGGGACCCAATGAGATGTTTATGTGACAAATGTCAATAAATTATGCATTCATGATTTGTAGAGACTTAGTGTGTGAAATTGGTCTATAGAGATGAGGTCAAATCCTAAATAAAATAGAGAGTTGGTATTCAAACAAGTATTAAAATAATCAATTCACCATTAATGAATAGAAATTTCATTTCCACTAAGGTTTTTGTTTAATATTTCTAAATATCTCTACACATTTAGTCATATACCCATAAATCAACTATCCCCCACATGCCACAGTTATATCAAATCCCTTGAAATAACCTTTCCAATCAATATTGAGGGTATTACAAGGCCATTCAAAGTATCCCCCAGGTGATACCTTGAAATAAAATTCCAATTGTTTGAATGTTCAATATATCTACTAGGAGAACCTTGAAGTTACTACAAGACACTTCAAGGTATCTCCTAGAAGGTACCTTAAAGGGAATTGTATTACGTTCAAGGGTACCTTGAAAGTATCTCCTAGGAGATACATTTAAAACATGCATAATGTTATCCTTGAAGGTATTACAAGGCCCTTCAAGGTATCTCCTAGGAGATACCTTAACAGAAAATTCCAATCATGTACATGTTCAAGGTATATACTAAGAGACCCCTTAAAGGTAATACAAATCCCTTCAAATTATCTCTTAGAAGATACCCTGAAAGAAAATTCCTATCATATACATGTTTAATGTATCTACTAAGAGAACCCTTAAAGTGCATTGTAGTACCTTCAATGGTACCTTAAATGTATATCCTAGGTGATACCTTTAAGACATGCTTAAGGGTACCCTTGAAGGTATTATAATTCACTTCAAGGTATCTCCCAAATTCTAAATTATCTTAACAAGAACTTATTCCATAAACAATGACTGAGTTATATCAACTAGAATTACTATGACATATTGTTCATTAATAGAACTTAAGTAACTCAACATAGAAAATTTAAAACTACTATTGCATATATCAAAGATATAAGATACCATATCAATGACAAGAAATGTAAGTGACCACCATACAACATAAACTTATAGAACAACCCAAAAGGATTTTTTATCACAAAAATTATCCTCTCTGATTAAAAAGGGTGATACACTTTTTATAGGCTTGGGATGGGGATAGCCTCATCTCTCAAGAAAATTATACGTAACACTCAACATCTCATTAGAGACAAATTTTTTTACAAAAAGAAATATTCCCAAGGCTTGTAGTTGTCATAGGGGTTGCCTATGAGGTGGAAGTTATAAATGGTGGCACTTGTTCACTAATAATTATAGTTTTTGTAGCTATAATGAAATCATTGACACTGTAGATGAAGTTTTTTTCATAGTGTGTGATGTCATTAATGGGACCATTTTAAGTGGAATATGATCCATATTTAGAACAATGGTTGCAATTGCAATTTCTAGTGGGGTGACCATGGATGTCATGGCCTACTTATTCACCTAAATTTGGAGGTAGAGAGTATGGTTTTCATAGGAAAATATTTGAATATATATGTCATATGTTCAAATATATTATTATTTATCATGTTCAAACATATCTTTCATGCATAGTAACAAATTCCATTTCCACTCGTGCAATCTTGTCAACTAGCTAGTTAGATCAGAATGTAGTTCGCCTATTTTGAGTTAGTAACAAAAGAGGAAATTACAAGTGACATGGCATAAATAGCTACCCAAAAGAGATAGATAATTACAACTATAATGTATATGAGCTATATTATGGATATATCTATATGGAAAAGGTTTAATTAGTATCATAATTTTTATCATTGTAATTCCTCAACTATGAGATTAATGTAGTACTTGTCCATTGAGTTTGTAATATAAGATTCTACAAGTTAATCTTTGTGATAGTATGTAATGAAGTATTTTGATTAATATAATAAGTCTTCTATTATTTTCTTGAATTTTTTCATGTTTCTTATATGAACTACATAAAATCTAAATGTACTTAGTTTTACTATGAGATATTCCATGTTCTATAATTGTCAATTTTGATTTCTATTTCTATGCATTCATGTTCATGCCACCAAAAATATTTATGATATAGCCTTAAATCATGATAAAACCCTATTATTTCTCAATATAAACCTTTAATATGTATATAAAATGTCCTTTAATAGGTTATTTGTCAATATCATAGCTTATTATCCCCATAATTAGTAAGTTATAGTTATCCAAGAACCTCTACTAATAATATTATGGTGAGTATTTAATCTCACTATTAAAGGGTGTGTTGTATTGGTTACCAAGTTAGAGATATATATAAGCATGGTTAGATCTAAAATTTAATGATTTCATAGAAGGGGAGGCAAGGATGATAGGAAGTATTACTAAATCAATTATTCAAGAACACCTATATGTAGATGTCTATGAGATCTTTTGGTGTGAATTCTCGTGTTTGCTAGATGTGTGGGTGGAAAGATTGGGTTTTACTACCAGTTGAGAGGTATGCATGAAACAGCATAAATTTAATAAAATATTATTTTTTTACAAATCTTAGACACACCTTGAATTCATGTGATTGATTACTATGTGGACACAACCATTGATAGTTATATAAACAAATTCATAGTACACGGCTATATTGCCTTTGAAATTGTAAAGGATCTATTTGTGACTCTGAGGTAAATTTTTACAATGACTTCCTTTTATAATTAAAATTTTAAATATATAAAAATCCATGGTGCTCACTCAACCTAATATGGAGTAGTCACATAGGCACCATAGGGATGTGTGAGACAGAATGATGGATGGAGAATAGATGATGAGGAAGGCCTGAAACTAGACTCAAGATATAAAAGTGAATAGAACAAGAGTTAAAAAAGACTCAATGTCTAGAGGAAGTGCTATGATAATATAAAAAGAAGATCTTAGAGTCATATTGAGCACTATGATAACAAAAAAGGTGGAACCAAAGTACAAATACGCAATCAGCTATGAACTTGAGAGGTATTAGTAGTAGAGTAGGAGAGAAGAGTGAGTGAAAAGAGAAAAAAAGGAGATAAGTGTGAAGAAAGAGAATGAGATGCCCAAGTTGAAAAGAGATGAAGAGAAATAAATTAATGTAGAGTATGAGGAAAGAGAAGAGAAGGAAGAGATTAGTGTGTTAGAATAGTTAATAAAAGGTTCATAGCCTTGGACAAGGTTATTGATAGGTGAAGGAAGAAAAATTGCTCATAGTCATAGTGTAATTATAGGTTCAAGTGATGAATAAATAATTTAAGGAGGTTTAAACTATTCAATTAAGGAGCACGTATCCCTAAATCCCTATTTCTTTGTAGACAATTATAATTTAGTTGCTAGAGTAAAAGACTAATATTGGCCTGATCCAAAATAGAGAAAGGCATATGAGAAAACCCTAAATATATTGAAGAGAGATCACTAAGAGAGAAAATATAAATTTTCAATAGAACAACATCAATACATCAGATTAACCCTATTAATAGAGACCAACCCAATTATCCTAAGGCAAGCCATAACATTATTGGAAGCATACTATGATAGTGAGTTTAAAGTTTTGACGTTATTACAATCACCCAAACCAACTTTGGGATCACATCTTCAAGCATTTCATCCATTCACATAAAGATTTCAAACACACTCACCCCATATTTTTGAGAATAAACATTCATAGAAATAATAGGTTCTTATGATTACACAAACACTAGGTACAATGCTTTAACCTAGAGATTTTATTAGTCTAGTGCTTTATGATGGGTCCTTAGACCCTGAACAATGTCTTCATACCTATTTAATGAAATGTCAAGTTAAAGTAATTATAGATGAAATTATAATGAAGTATGAATTAATTGGTGCTCTATCTAGAAGAGCCTTAGAATTCATATATCACAAAGATACCAACATAGTGACTTTGGAATGGATACAAAAATGGTTGATCATTGAGTTTAAGGTAAAGAAAAGAACAAGCCAAACTATACAAGGTCTAAAGGAGATTTGACAAGCGCCCAAATATACTGATAAATACTATGATAATATATTATTAGATGTCATGAAAAAAGTGGAGCTTTTTATGGAAGAAAAAGATAATGTTGCCTAGTTTTTCAAAGGTTTTCAACCTCACATTAGGTTTCCTATAGCCCAGTCATAATTCAATGTAAAATTATATACTTGTGCAACTATGATAAAAGTATAATGGATAAATAATTATGCTGATTTAACACTTACATCATCTAAGGTAGAATATACACTATAAAACCTTCTCCAAAAGCTTGAATAGTATCAAGATAGGATAGATAAAAAAATTCAGACATTTGGTGAATAAAATGTAATCAATTTGGACATCACAAAAATGAGTGTCCAAGACTTAAAACTCAATTCTAATTTTTTTTCCAAATGGTAGGTTACTCTACTAGAAGTTGTCATTTAATACAACATTACATTAATAAGCCATAGAGTTTGCATTACACATTCTACAAATCTGTGAAGCATGAAGACAAGGATTGACATGCCTTATAGGAACTCAAGGAATACATTACTAAAAACATCTTTTCAATCATAGATTATAAATAAAATATTATGACACTGGTTACATCTCAATTGGAGGTAACTCCTACCAATGCATTTCAAACTGATACAATTTGGGATCTTAAAATATAGTCTTATCAGACACAAGGATTGGCTATTAGACAATCCACTACACAATAATAGAATATTGATGCACATACATTCACACCTTAATATTTAGATCCCTATAACCCTATGATTCCATAGGAATAGTAGGCTAGTTGGGTTCTAAACCTGCCACAACCCAAATATGTTGGTTATGATAGCTACTAACATTATCATGATGTAACTTAAAACATAGCCAATTTTGGGCCACAATAACAAGGTGGTTGGGGTTTATAAGGTATCAGAGGAGGATAAAATTATTAATGTGGATACAGAGGAGGTACACAAAGAAGATGAGGGAGATATCCTATTAGGTGCTATCTATGTGGAAAATTGAACCATGTACAATAGAAATGTCCACAAAATATTCAATAGTAACCATATTGTGACTACTATATAAATTTAGATGAAAATGACATAGAGGACTACCTAGTGCTAAAAGGTCAACTTAGAGACAAATTTGTGCATAATGTCAACATGGTCTAAGTGTAGCCAAGAAACAATGCATTAACATAGGTCATCACATGATAATAGCATGTAGTGCAAGGAATTCCTACATTAGAGATGCCTACTAATAATAAGATAAAGAAATTATATCCTAATAAGTATCCAAATCCTAGTGTCAAGCAAAGCTTGATGTGGGAAGCTATGCAAATTCTCAAAAATCTCTAACAATAAGGGAAAACTAAAGGAAATAATGTGGACATGGATGTTTAGATGTATGGATATATTTTAAAAATCTTATGATAGGAAGGAGTTATTATTACACTAACCAACTTGATGAAACTCCTTATTACCTTGCACAATGAAGATATATCCAAAAATATAATGAATCTATTGCATAATCTATTAGACTATGTGCAAAAAGGTCAATGGTTAATTGACAAGATGATTTGGTATGTGAAGACCAAGAAACCATGGTATATTGATGTAATAATGGACATATAATTAGATACATATGAAATACCAAATGTTATATTTGATTTTGGAAGCACAGTCAATGTGATTCCTAGATTTTCTTGGTAGGTCATTAGATAACTTGTACTTGTGACACTTAGCCTTGTAGATTATCAGAAGGTAGAACCCATCAAATGGTTGGAAGATGTGGAGATTAAAGTCATAAATCTCAATTTTCAAGGTGACTTTGAACTCATTGACACGAATACTATCAAGATGTATTATCCTACACTTGTTAGGAAGAAGTGGGCCTATGATGGGTGGATGACTATAAATATAGTCATGAATCAAATTGAATTAAATCAAGATGACAAGATCATCATTATTCCCTTGAATAAAGTAGATGAAAAGTTAGATATCATCCCCAAGGATCTAAAGTATCCCTATGTAGTCATAGGAATAGGCTTTACATTTACTATAATTTTCTTTATAATTAGCCTAGTCTACAAACATAGGTCTTAGAATATGCAAAGTTACCTAGTATACCTCTATGAAGTACTACACAAAACCATCAATTGAAAAAAATAGGAAGTACACTTGATATTTGTAGGGTTTCCAACATAATCTAAGATTGATTTCATCTATAATGTAAACTACATTAAAAAGGATTACATAGAGCCAACACCTAATGGTATGCTACCTTGGGATAGAATATTTTTTGTAAGTAGAGATTCAGATACACATCTATTAAATTTGGCCAAGGGTGACCATGAACTACAACCTCTATGTATGGTATACACAAAAAAATAGATACTTGAATACTTTATAACTAAATGTGTAAGTGAATTCTTTTTTTTTTTTTTAATTTTAGCTACATGTCCTTGATATGAATCAAAGGGTGAATGATCCCACTTATTCACTAAAATGGGTTTTTACAAATTGGTGGTCAGTGCATAAAGAAGGCCATATGACATGGGACCAATCCCATGAATTATTTATCACAAGGTTTCAATTACCAAAAGAAGTATGATAGTAGTGGAGAATTTTCTAGGAAGGAGAACCTCCCAAGTTACATATATATAAGTGTGTTGAGGTTTAGATGGGAGAAGGAATCATTGTGAGATATTGGCCTCATAATTTTATTTATACTCTTGGGATCATTCCTAAGGTATGGTACATTCACTAAGAGTGTAAAAAGGGAAAAAAACATTAGGCACAAATACAAAGTGATTTTATATAGACGTTTATATTACACAACAATCATCCCATAGTTTATCAATCCCTAAATAAATGGAGACTTTCATGTGCTAAGAATGAGTTGAGGATTTTCCAACTCTAATGAATTCTACTTTAAAATAGAATATATTCCATGCATTAAAAGAGACATCAAATTTCTATACCCTTTTAGGAACAAGAATAGGGAGAAATCCAAGAATGAGTTGAGTTGAGGATTTTCCAACTCTAATGAATTATACTTTAAAATAGAATATATTCCATGCATTAAAAGAGACATCAAATTTCTATACCCTTTTAGGAACAAGAATAGGGAGAAATCCAACTATGTCACTAGATCCAAGACCACTCAGAGGAGAAATTTGACCAAGAAAGTGAATAGATATAAATATTCAACATCTATTTTTACCTGAAAGGGATCTATAACCACTACCAGAGGAAGTTGTAGAATAAATAGAAGAATATAGGCTATGACATATTCATTTTACATAATGAGAGGTTGAAAGATAAATTTATGACACCATCCCCAAAGGAGAGCAAAAGATTTATCAAGAACCTCTCGAAGAACATATTGGGAACATTGGTACAAAACAAGTACCTAAGCTAGTCATATAGGTGATTATTGGGCATAGGCCAACATCTTAGAAGTGTTACAACATTTGTTGGATTATCAAGACATCTTCCCCACCACATTCATAGAAATAAAAGGTGTTGATCCCTTTATATGATAAATGCACATTGAAATTAAATAATGTGTAAGGACAAAAAAAATGACCCTATGGGATAAACTTCAACATGAAAATAATGGTCAAGGAAGAATTGGATTGGATGTTCACAACAAGAATGTTTTTTCCTATGGAAAATTTTTATTGGGTAATCCCTATAGTGGTACAGCCAAAAAGATGAGGGAGATCAAGATTTATAATGATTATTGCATCTTAAATGATGCTTGTGTCAATGATCCCTTCTTAATTCCATTTATTGATGAGGTACTAGAGTCTATCATAGGTTATGAGGTTTATTCATTCACATATGGGTTCAATGGCTACCACTAGATACCTATCTTAGAGGAGGACTAGACAAAGACTACCTTCATAATATAATGGGGATCCTTCACCTATAGGTTAATGCAATTCAACTTGAAAAATACACTAGCAGTGTTATATAGAGCTATCATTGCTATGTTTAGGTATTTTACTCAAGAATTTTTGGAGGTCTATTTGGGTGATTGGGGAATGTTCTCATTATTTAAGTAATACTTATCTATGTTGAGATTGATGTTAGAAAGGTGTAGAGCTTTAAGGATAGCTCTAAATTTAAATAATGTTTATTTTTCACACCATTTGGTGTTTTACTTGGTCATGTAGTTGTAGTAGAGGCATATTAGTTGATCAGGTAAAGATCATAGTGATATTTGGTATGCCACAAGTAACTACTTCATCTAAACTTTGATCCTTCTTAGGGAATATGAGGTACTATCAAAAAATTATCAAAAAATATGTTGCGATTTTAGTGCCATTAGAGAAGTTATTGTAGAAGGGAGGATAATTTTTATGGAATCTTAAATGCCAAACAACATTTATAGACCTCAAGCAAATATAGGTTACTACACTAATTTTAATATTACCTAACTAAAATAAACCATTTCATGTCCATGCATGTGCTTCAAGGATTTTATTGGGAGAATTTATTGCATAATCAAGAGAGGGAAGATTGGACCATCCAATCTATTATACAAATAGAAAGCTATTTATTAGTGAGAAGAATTACATAACAACTAAGTAGGAATAATTGGCCATCATGTTCACACTATATAAGTTTAGACATTACCTATTGGTGATGCCCTTTGATATCTTTATAAATAATTAGGTTCTACGATACCTGGTAAATAAATCCATATTCAAATGATGCATTTATAGATGGTTGATGTTATTTTAGGAGTTCTAGTTTTCCATCAATGTAAATCTAGGGCATGAAAATGTAGGCCTTGACCATATGAGTAGGTTGACCAATGGTGAAAAATTTAAAGAAATTATAGATGAGTCCCATAATATCCATCTATTTTAGGTTACTATGATACCCAAACAATTACAATATATCACACAATTTTTGGAACATGGGACCTTTCTTGAATATTATATAGAGAGGGATAATAAGTGGTTGACTATGTTGGGGATCAACCAACAATAGATTACACTTGTGAAAGCAATAAATGTGGAAATAAATCAGATAGACAAGTAACTAGATTGATAAATAGCAAGAACAAGAGATATAAGAAACCACCCCGAAAACTTGTATTAACAAACTCTTTACAAAAGGAATACAATTGAAGAAACTTCTTTCTTCCACACCTCTCCTAGATGTATAGATCTCTCACTAGATCTCTATACCTTAAGAGCTCTCTCTCTCAAGAACAATCAACTCCAACAGACCTGGATTGATTCAATTCTGCACTGTTCTTCAACATACCAAAATACAATAATTCACACAAAGCTAAGAAGATCTAATTCTATATGTAGAATTAGGAAACTTGAGCATGCACTTACAACAAAAAGTTAAGCCACTTGAACAAGGGCTCTAAAAATAATATAACTAATAATAGAGACACGAGCTTAAGACTACAACTTAAACTCATCATGCAAACACTCGCTTCTATCCTTAGAAATAGCATTCGGGACGCACAAGTAACCGACGCCGGTTCCTGCTGCTTGCCTGTGACCGCCATCAGTCGACCCACTGCCAACACTGACACCTCTGCAACTGCACCTGACCGATGTTGGTCTCTCCTAATCGATGCCGGTGTCTGTGTAGACCCGAACCTATCAAAGTGTGTTCCTTGGTGAAGCTTTTAGCTCCACACCCTAACAATCTCCCACTTGGAGATAAACAGTTGCACCAGTACTTGTACAGCAACATCTTGTAGCTCCTCCATCTTCATCTCAATCATGAAGACCAACAGAAGTTGAATGAAGATTCAACTTCTCCTTTGTAACTGGCTTGGTTAACATATCAGTAGGATTCCTATCTGTATGGATCTTCTCCAGCTTCAACTCACCATCTTCCAATACCTATCGTATGAAATGGTACCTTAGTTGTATGTGCTTTATTCTTGAATGCAAGGCTGAATTCTTAGCCAAATGGATTGCACTCTGACTGTCACTATACAATCTGTAACTCTCATGCTCCCTACCAAGCTCATCCATGAACCGTGTCATCCATATCATCTCTTTGCTAGCCTCTGTGGCTGCAATATACTCTGCTTCTGTAGTTGACAAGGCAACAACATTTTACAACTTAGATATCCAACTAACTGACGTTCCACCTATAGTGAAAAAATAACCTGTAGTGCTCCTCCTGCCATCCAAATCACCTATCATATCTGAATCTACATAACCATGTAGAGAAGTATCTGAACCTCCATAGCACAAGTGCCTACTGTTGGTTCTTCTCAGATATCTAAGGATCCACTGAACTGCTTTCCAATGTTCCTTACCTGGATTGTCCATATACTTACAACTCCCACTGCTTGGGCAATATCCGATCTAGTACACACCATTGCATACATCAAACTCCCTACTACGGAAGAATATGGAACCTTACTCATGTACTCTACCTCATCATATGAATTAGGACATTGTTCTTTACTCGACTTAAAATGTCCAGCCAAAGGTGTGCTTATCAGTTTAGCATCCTACATATTGAACCATTTCAACACCTTGTCCACATAATATTCTTGAGAAAATATCAACCTGTGATTTTCCCTATCTCTCTTAATGCTCATGCCAAGAATTTTCTTTGCTGCTCCCAAATCCTTCATAGCAAACGTTTGAGCTAATTTCACCTTAAGCTCAAAGATATCTTGCATGTGTGATCTTGCAACCAACATATCATCTACATACAACAATAGAATAATATATCTAGCATTATCAAATCTCTTGAAATACATGCAATGGTCAGATTGACACCTACTGTAGCCATGCTCAGTCATAAACCTGTCAAATTTTAAATACCATTGCCTAGGAGCTTGCTTGAGGCCATACAAGATTTTCTTCAATCTGCACACAAACTTCTCCTTACCCTTGACCTCAAATCCTTCCGGTTGTTCCATATAGATTTCCTCATCCAAATCTCCATGAAGAAACGCTATCTTAACATCTAGCTGCTCAAGATGCAAATCCTCAAAAGAAACCAAAGACAATACAACCCTTATAGAAGTCATTTTAACAATAGGAGAAAAAATATCACCAAAGTCAATACCTGGATTTTATGCAAATCCTTTTACCACCAATCTGGCCTTATATCTCATCTGTCCATTCTCACCTTCTTTCAACTTGTAGGTCCATCTGTTCTTGAGTGTTCTCTTACTAGCTGGCAATTCAACCAAATCCCATGTTTGGTTCTCTCTTAAGGACTCCAACTCCTCAACCATGCCACGCTCCCACTGACTCTTGGACTCCACCTGTATTGCTTCTGCAAAACTCTCTGGTTCTCCACCATCAGTTAGCAATAGATAAAATAAAGAAGTAGAATATCTAATTGGAGGCTTACTCACCCTTTTTAACCTCCTGATGGGTGTCTGAGACTCGTTCACAACATGCTGTCCACCCAAATTCTCTGACAGTGACCGACTTCGGTCACCTCCAGACCTGTTACTGGCCGATGTCAGTTCTGCCTGACCGACATCGGTTCCTGTCCTACTGACATCGGTCTCTGTATAACCGACCTCAGTTTCTGTTCTGCCAATGCCGGTTCCTAATCTATCGACGTCGGTCTCTGTGTTTTCCTAAAAGTGATTATTTATTTTTCCCGCGAGCTCATATTAGACCTTCACCTCATCCAATTCACCATTACTTTGCTCAGATTGATTTAGCTTCCTTAGCTGATCACAATACATCACTCTTTCATTGAAAACAACATCACAGCTCCTAATTACCTTGTTAGTTTCTAGATTTCACAATCTGTAACCAAAATCATCTGAACCATAGCCAATAAACGTGCACCTCATAGACTTATCATCAAGCTTCTTCCTATTTTCTTTATCTATGTGCACAAAGGCTTCACAACCAAAAACTTTGAGATATGAGAGATCTACCTTTTTACCTGTCCATGCCTCTTCTGGAATACCACCATCCAGAGCTGTAGAGGGTCCTCTGTTAATCAGGTATACTGTAGTGTCAACAGCTTATGCCTAGAACTATAAGGGCAAACCAGCATGCAATCTCATACATCTTGCACGCTCCATTATTGTCATGTTCATCCTTTCAGCAATTCCATTCTGCTGAGGTGTCCTTGGAACTGTCTTTTGCCTGTGGATTCCATGCATATAACAATAATCTCTGAACTTATAACTGCAGAACTCACCGCCATTATCAGATCTCAGGCACTTCTATCTTTTACCTGTTTCATTCTCAACCATAGCTTTCCAAATCTTAAAAGTCTCAAATACATCATATTTTCTTCTAATACAATAGATCCATACCTTCCTTGTAGCATCATCTATGAAAGATACATAGTACTATGATCCTCCAATGGAAACAACCTAAGCCAATCCCCACACGTCTGTGTGAACAAGCTACAACTTATGCCTCTTCTTAGTAGACCCAGTCTTGAGAAAACTAACCCTTTTCTATTTTCCAAATACACAGTGCTCACAAAACTCTAGATGTATGCCTTTTAAATCTGAAAGCATACCTTTGGACTTAAGAATTGACATCCCCTTCTCACTCATGTGGCCAAGCCTTGAGTGCCACAATTTAGCATCCACATCTGAAGTAGATAATACAGAAGGAGATTTGTTAGTAACACAATAACACAAATAGAGAGTACGTTCTCTCTTACCTCTGGCCATAACAAGTGCACCCTTGGTCACCTTCCAAGATTCTACTGTGAGAGTTACTATACAACCCTCATCCCCTAACTTTCCTGCAGAAATCAAATTTCTCTTCAAGCTAGGAACATGCATCACATCTCTCAACACCCATGTGTCGCTATTCTGCATCTTCAGCTACACTTTACCTTTGCCAATTATTTTACATGGCTCATCATCCCCTAGATACACTATTCCAAAATCTCCATGGATATAGTCACTAAAATATTCCCTGTTAGGGGTAGCATGAAAAGATGCACCAAAGTCTAACACCCAAGATTCTATATTATTATGCAGAGAGAAAATTAAAGCATCTTGTGTAATACCTGCAACCTTGGCTTCTTCCTTTCCTTCATGCTGATTGTCCTCCTTAGGCTTTGACCAGCAATCTCTGCTTATGTGCCCAATCTTTCCACAATTCCAGCAATGTGGCCTCTTGCCATTCCTGGATTTCGATCTTCCTTTCACCTTAGACTTAGATCTTGATCTCCTATTGCTCTTATCTTTTTGCCTCCCCCTGCTCTCAAAACTTAAAGCATTCCCAGATGTCTCTTCTATGCTTTTCCTGCGTATTTCCTCATTCAAGATAACACTAACAACATCCTCTACTTTCAAAATATTTAATGCAGATGCAGTATTACTTACTGCCATTACTAAGCCATGCCAACTTTCAGGCAAAGAACATAATATTAAAAGAGCTTTTATTTCATCATCAAACACTATATTGACTGAACTTAGTTGATTCACAATTCCATTGAACTCATTCAGATGAGTAGAAACAGATACACCTTCATTCATATGCAAATGAAATAACTGCTTCATAAGATATACCTTATTAGAAGCTGAGGGTTTTTCATACAAATTTGCTAACGTAGTCATCAACTCTATCATAGACTTTACCTGTGATAAATTAGATATCACAGTGGATGCTAGACTCAGTCTTATAGACCCTAGAGCCTTTCTGTCAAGAACTTCCCATTCTTCATCCTTCATGTCTTTGGGCTTCTTTGCAACCCCACCTAACGGTAAGTAGAGATCTTTTTGATACAGATAATCCTCTATCTGCATTCTCCAATGTTGGTAATTTTTGCCATTGAACTTTTCCATTCTCAATTTACTTTCATCTGCCATTGTTTCTCCCACTCAAACAGAAATCCTTGCAGAAACCCCTGTGAGAGCCTGTAATCAATACACACTACACAGATCTGAACCACCTATTAGTGAACCTGAGCTCTGATACCACTTGTTGGGGATCAACCAACAATAGATTACACTTTTGAAATTAATAAACGTGGAAATAAATCAGATAGACAAGTAACTAGAATGATAAATAACAAGAACAAGAGATACAAGAAACCACCCTGAAAACTTGTATTAACAAACTCTTTACAAAAGGAATACAATTGAAGAAACTTATTTCTTCCACACCTCTCCTAGATGTATAGATCTCTCACTAGATCTCTATTCCTCAAGAGTTCTCTCTCTCAAGAACAATCAACTCCAACAGACCTAGATTGATTTAATTCTGCACTGTTCTTCAACATACCAAAATACAATAATGCACACAAAGCTAAGAAGATCTAATTCTATATGTAGAATTAGGAAACTTGAGCATGCACTTACAAAAAAAGGTTAAGCCACTTAAACAAGGGCTCTAAAAATAATATTACTAATAATAGAGACACGAGCTTAAGACTACAACTTAAACTCATCATGCAAACACTCGCTTCTGTCCTCAGAAATAGCATTCTGGATGCACAGGTAACCGACGCTGGTTCCTGCTGCTTGCCTGTGACCACCCTCGGTCAACCCACTACTGACGTTGGTGCCTCTTCAACTACACATGACTGATGTTGGTCACTCCTGATTGATGCCGGTGTCTATGTAGACCCAAAACTATCAAAGTGTGCTCCTTGGTGAAGCTTTTAGCTCCACACCCTAACAATCTCCCACTTGGAGATAAACAGCTACACCAGTACTTGTACAACATCTTCTAGCTCCTCCATCTTCAGCTCAATCACGAATACCAATAGAAGTTGAATGAAGATTTAACTTCTCCTTTGTAACCAGCTTGGTTAACATATCAGCAGGATTCCTATCCGTATGGATCTTCTCCAGCTTCAACTCACCATCTTCCAATACCTATCGTATGAAATGGTACCTTAGCTGTATGTGCTTTGTTCTTGAATGAAAGGCTGAATTCTTAGCCAAATGGATTGTACTCTGACTGTCACTATACAATCTGTAACTCTCATGCTCCCTACCAAGCTCATTTATGAACCGTGTCATCCATATCATCTCTTTGCTAGCCTCTATGGCTGCAATATACTCTGCTTTTGTAGTTGACAAGGCAACAACCTTTTGCAACTTAGATATCCAGCTAACCACTGTTCCACCTACAGTGAAAACATAACCTGTAGTGCTCCTCCTGCCATCCAAATCACCTGCCATATCTGAATCTATATAACCATGTAGAGAAGTATCTGAACCTCCATAGCACAAGTGATTACTGCTGGTTCCTCTCAGATATCTAAGGATCCACTGAACTGCTTTCCAATGTTCCTTACCTGGATTGGCCATATACTTACTTACAACTCCCACTGCTTGGGCAATATCCGATCTAGTACACACCATTGCATACATCAAACTCCCTACTGCGGAATAATATGGAACCTTACTCATGTACTCTACCTCATCATATGAATTAGGACATTGTTCTTTACTCAACTTAAAATGTCTAGCCAAAGGTGTGCTTATCGGTTTAGCATCTTACATATTGAACCATTTCAACACCTTGTCCACATAATCTTCTTGAGACAATATCAACCTGTGATTTTCCCTATCTCTCTTAATGCTCATGCCAAGAATTTTCTTTGCTGCTCCCAAATCTTTCATAGCAAATGTTTGAGCTAATTTCACCTTAAGCTCAGAGATATCCTGCATGTGTGATCTTGCAACTAGCATATCATCTACATACAACAATATAATAATATATCTACCATTATCAAATCTCTTGAAATACATGTAATGGTTAGATTGACACCTACTGTAGCCATGCTCAGTCATAAACCTGTCAAATTTTAAATACCATTGCCTAGGAGCTTGCTTGAGGCCATACAAGCTTTTCTTCAATCTGCACACAAACTTCTCCTTACCCTTGACCTCAAATCCTTCCGGTTGTTCCATATAGATTTCCTCATCCAAATCTCCATGAAGAAACGCTATCTTAACATCTAGCTGCTCAAGATGCAAATCCTCAAAAGCAACCAAAGACAATACAACCCTTATAGAAGTCATTTTAACAATAGAAGAAAAAATATCACCAAAGTCAATACCTGGCTTTTATGCAAATCCTTTTACCACCAATCTGGCCTTATATCTCATCTGTCCATTCTCACCTTCTTTCAACTTGTAGGTCCATCTGTTCTTGAGTGTTCTCTTACTAGCTGGCAATTCAACCAAATCCCATGTTTGGTTCTCTCTTAAGGACTCCAACTCCTCAACCATGCCACGCTCCCACTGACTCTTGGACTCCACCTGTATTGCTTCTGCAAAACTCTCTGGTTCTCCACCATCAGTTAGCAATAGATAAAATAAAGAAGCAGAATATCTAATTGGAGGCTTACTCACCCTTTTTAACCTCCTGATGGGTGTCTGAGACTCGTTCACAACATGCTGTCCACCCAAATTCTCTGACAGTGACCGACTTCGGTCACCTCCAGACCTGTTACTGGCCGACGTCAGTTTTACCTGACTGATGTCGGTTCCTATCCTGCCAACATTGGTCTCTGTATGACTGACCTCGATTTCTATTCTACCGACACCGGTTCCTAATCTGCCGACATTAGTCTCTATGTTTTCCTGCAAGTGATTATTTCTTTTTCCCACGAGCTCATATTGGACCTTCACCTCGTCCAATTCACCATTGCTCTGCTTAGATTGATTCAGCTTCCTTAGCTGATCACAATACATCACTCTTTCATTGAAAACAACATCACGACTCCTAATTACCTTGTTAGTTTCTAGATTCCACAATCTGTAACCAAAATCATTTGAGCCATAGTCAATAAACATGCACCTCATAGACTTAGCATCAAGCTTCTTCCTATTTTCTTTATCTATGTGCACAAAGGCTTCACAACCAAAAACTTTGAGATATGAGAGATCTACCTTTTTACCTATCCATGCCTCTTTTGGAATACCACCATCCAGAGCTGTAGAGGGTCCTCTATTAATCAGGTATACTGCAGTGTCAACAGCTTGTGCCCAAAATTGTAAGGGCAAACTAGCATGTAATCTCATACATCTTGCACACTCCATTATTGTCCTGTTCATCCTTTCAGCAATTCCATTCTGCTGAGGTGTCCTTAGAACTGTCTTTTGCCTATGGATTCCATGCATATAACAATAACCTCTAAACTTATAACTACAGAACTCACCGCCATTGTCAGATCTCAGGCACTTCAATCTTTTACCTATTTCATTCTCAACCATAGCTTTTCAGATCTTAAAAGTCTCAAATACATCAGATTTTCTTCTAATACAATAGATCCATACCTTCCTTGTAGCATCATCTATGAAAGATACATAGTACTGCGATCCTCCAATGGAAGCAACCTGAGCCGGTCCCCACACGTCTATGTGAACAAGCTATAACTTATGCCTCTTCTTAATAGACCTAGTCTTGAGAAAACTAACCCTTTTCTATTTTCCAAATACACAGTGCTCACAAAACTCTAGATGTATGCCTTTTAAATCTGAAAGCATACCTTTGGACTTAAGAATTGACATCCCCTTCTCACTCATGTGGCCAAGCCTTGAGTGCCACAATTTAGCATCCACATCTGAAGTAGATAATACAGAAGGAGATGTGTTAGTAACACAATTACACAAATAGAGAGTACCTTCTCTCTTACCTCTGGCCATAACAAGTGCACCCTTGGTCACCTTCCAAGATTCTGCTGTGAGAGTTACTGTACAACCCTCATCCCCTAACTTTCCTACAGAAATCAAATTTCTCTTCAAGCTAGGAACATGCATCACATCTCCCAACACCCATGTGTTGCTATTCTGCATCTTCAGCTACACTTTACCTTTGTCAATTATTTTACAGGGCTTATCATCCCCTAGATACACTATTCCAAAATCTCCATGGATATAGTCACTAAAATATTCCCTGTTAGGGGTAGCATGAAAAGATGCACCAGAGTCTAACACCCAAGATTCTATATTATTATGCAGAGAGAAAATTAAAGCATCTTGTGCAATACCTGCAACCTTGGCTTCTTCCTTTCCTTCATGCTGATTGTGCTCCTTAGGCTTTGACCAGCAATCTCTGCTTATGTGCCCAATCTTTCCACAATTCCAACATTGTGGCCTCCTGCCATTCCTGAATTTGGATCTTCCTTTCACCTTAGACTTAGATCTTGATCTCCTCTTGCTCTTATCTTTCTGCCTCCCCCTGCTCTCAAAACTTAAAGCATTCCTAGATGTCTCTCATGTCCTTTTCCTGCGTATTTCCAAATTCAAGATAACACTAACAACATCCTCTACTTTCAAAATATTTGATGCAGATGTAGTATTACTTACTGCCATTACTAAGCCATGCCAGCTTTCAGGCAAAGAACATAATAGTAAAAGAGCTTTTATTTCATCATCAAACACTATATTGACTGAACCTAGTTGATTCACAATTCCATTGAAATCATTCAAATGAGTAGAAACATATCCACCTTCATTCATATGCAAATTAAATAACTGCTTCATAAGATATACCTTATTAGAAGCTGAGGGTTTTTCATACAAATTTGCTAAAGTAGTCATCAAATCTATCATAGACTTTGCCTGTGATAAATTAGATATCACAGTGGATGCTAGACTCAGTCTTATAGACCCCAGAGCCTTTTTGTCAAGAACTTCCCATTCTTCATCCTTCATGTCTTTGGGCTTCTTTGCAACCCCACCTAACGGTAAGTACAGATCTTTCTGATACAGATAATCCTCTATCTGCATTCTCCAATGTTGGTAATTTTTGCCATTGAACTTTTCCATTCTCAATTTACTTTCATCTACCATTGCTTCTCCCACTCAAACAGAAATCCCTGCAGAAACCCCTGTGAGAGCCTGTAATCAATACACATTACACAAATCTGAACCACCTGTTAGTGAACCTGAGCTTTGATACCACTTGTTGGGGATCAACCAATAATAGATTACACTTGTGAAAGCAATAAATGTGAAAATAAATTAGATAGACAAGTAACTAGAATGATAAATAGCAAGAACAAGAGATATAAGAAACCACCCTGAAAACTTGTATTAACAAACTCTTTACAAAAGGAATACAATTGAAGAAACTTCTTTCTTCCACACCTCTCCTAGATGTATAGATCTCTCACTAGATCTCTATTCCTCAAGAGCTCTCTCACTCAAGAACAATCAACTCCAACAAACCTGGATTGATTCAATTCTGCATTGTTCTTCAACATACCAAAATACAATAATTCACACAAAGCTAAGAAGATCTAATTCTATATGTAAAATTAGGAAACTTGAGCATGTACTTATAAAAAATAGTTAAGCCACTTGAACAAGGGCTCTAAAAATAATATTACTAATAATAGAGACATGAGCTTAAGACTACAACTTAAACTCATCATGCAAACACTCACTTCTGTCCTCGGAAATAGCATTCTGGACGCACAGGTAACCGACACCAATTCCTGCTGCTTGCTTGTGACCACCGTCAACCGACCCACTACCGACACCGGTGCCTCTACAACTGCACATGATCGACGTCAGTCACTCTTGAGCGACGCCGGTGTCTGTGTAGACCCAAAACTGTCAAAGTGTGCTCCTTGGTGAAGCTTTTAGCTCCACACCCTAACAGACTACAAAAGCACTCCTTTATAGTATATTTGATGGATATCTCTATTATTTAGGGAAAGATGAGGTGTTATGTAAAACTATCTTATAACATGAGAGACCAGAAATCCTTTAGGAAGCACATCAAGGCATTGCAGAAGGCCACTTTAGAGGGGATGCCACTATGAGAAAGGTGTTATAGAGTGGATTATGGTGGACTTACCTATTTCAAGATGCACAATGGGTCACAAAATAGTGTGATGTCTATCAAAGAATGGGTAAATTGAATCAGAGGGATAAAATTCCCTTACAACCAATGCTTTCACAATAGCCATTTGAGCAATGGGGCATTGACTTTGTAGGCCCCATAAACACACCAAGAAAATATAATAAAGTTAGGTATGTTATCACTATGATTGAATAATTTACAAAATTGGTAGGTGTTATGACACTAAGCTATAGAGCCAAAACTGCTATAGAATTCTTATACAAGAACATCATTACCAATTTTGGCTACCCAATCAAGCTGGTAAGTGATCCAGGCACTCATTTTATAAAAAAAAGTTAAAACTTTGATTGATGAGTTTTTGATTTTGCATCATAAGAGTACATCATATCATCCACAAGAAATTGGTCAGGAAAAAGTTATGACCAAGGTCATCCACAAGATGTTGACCAAAATCTATGATGTCCAAAAATATGACTAGGAAGATAAATTTCCTATAGTTATATGGGCTTATTTCACATATTACAAATGTGAAATAGGCCTCACACCATTCCAGTTGGTGTATGGGCTACAATTTATGATGCCCATTGAATATGTTGTGTCCAGTCTATGAATTGCTCATTTTATGCATATGGGAGATGAATAATACCCCACACATAGGTTGTTGGACCTCAATCACATGGAAAAATATAGACATAGAACCATCTAGACATAATAAATTCAAAAGCATGGATAAAAAGGCTTGGATTGATAGAAATCTATGAACAAAAGAATTCAAGTTAAACCAACCAGTTCTCTTATATGAGAGCAGATTCAAGAATTTTGTAGTCAAACCAAACATTAGTTAGAAGGGTCCATACATTGTCCATGAGATATCATATGTAGGTACAATATTTATTCATGATTTACAAGGCAAAATCTTACTAGTTTGAGTTAATGGATGTATACTAAAAGTCTATAAGAAATAAAAATTGGACCATAACAATAATAAGTGTAAGATTACACTAGGTTAGCTTAGGATTTCCTTTTTGACTATTGTGTATTGTGCATGATTTGATTTTTTGAGTAGATTAGAGGTGTGTTAATAAAGATCACATATAAGGATTTATAGAGTAGTATGTCAATCTTTAAAACAAGTTGGCATTCATAGATTAGCAAAGAAATAGTAGGAAGCAATAATTAAGTTTGATAAATGTTAAGTGTAATCTTCTTGGAGTCTGATAATTATTAATAATGGTTAGCTATGATACTTAGTGGCAATGTATGTGATCAATGGTTGAGGTCTTATCAAAGAGATTGTGACTTACTCTCTAATCAAGGAATTTAGGAAAATGGCATCAAATTGGTTAGAGGCCACATCACATTAGGATCATTGTCAAATGCTAGAGTGGATTCCAATTAAGTAAATTGATGATAATTATACTTGATAAGATGATGTTTATTTAAATCAAATGAGTGGATCTCAAATGGCACTAAAATATATTTAAAGTGATGTGATCTGTAGATAATATGCCACAAGTTATAAAATTGAGATGTTTAGTTTATTGCCATCATAATTATGCTAAGTTTTTAATTGAGATCAATTTTTCTATGATAACCTGTGCATCAAAAAATGAGCCAAGAGTCAAACTAAATTTTCCAAAAGCAATACAACACATCAACATACACTATGGTAGCCTTTAATATAGCTCACTTGATCATGTCATTGAATAATTCATAAAAAGAGGATATGGGAATTGGATTGGCACTACATCAAATGAGGTTTTCTAACCCTGAAAAACTTAACTTCATTAAAGTGGATGAAAAAAATTATTTGGTCCTCAATAAGTCCAAGGTACACAATCCCTAGCATTGGAATAGTTGAATCCTTTTCACAACATTGATGTGGATTAACTAATTTAGTTTCCCACATTCAATGATTTGGGTGAAATCATGCAAAATTTATTTAGCCACTATAATGATGAGAAGATTTATCTTTGATAGGATGTTATAGTGTACATCAACATAGCTATGATGGCACATGAAACAGGCCTCCTAGTGAGAGGTAAATCCATGGATGCATATAAGTCCAAGGAGCCACCTATTTTTCCAAAAATGCACAAATCTTATGCAAGAATCTATAGAGGGTGTAGATGCTAGTTTTATACACCCTTGTGTATTAATGTGGCACATCATTACGTTTATCTTTAATCTTTAACATAATGGTCCCATTCATAATTATTTGAAATAATTACATTAACCTCACCCATTTACCTTTACCATATGAGTCAATAGATTTAATTACTGTAATCAAATGGTAATTAACCCTATTTTACTAACCCTAACCATAAAATCATAAAAAAAAAAACCCTCCCAACCTCCCAATCAACCCATCCCATGGTTTAAAAAAACTAACAACTTAGAAGTTAATTAAACCCATCTTCAACCCATAAACAACCCTTTTAAATGGCCTAAAGATCACCTCCACCCATTTTAGGCAAATAAATATTAATTATCCATGATCAAAACTAATCAACCTGGAATAACATCAATCCATAGATATATAATGAGCCTCCTTGACTCGAGGAGATATGCACAACTCTTTTTGACTTTGAACCTCTACTAGATTTTTCTTGAAACCTATATAAGAACATTGTCAACACTTTGCCACCTTGTGGAACATCTGTTCATGCAACTATCAAGGGATTTTGAAAGTTTTTTTAGCATACTTTTAGTCTTATTTATTTTCATATTTTCAAGCCATCAAAGGTTAGTATTTTACATTAATTCATTCATATTTAAAGATTTATATCTTTTGCACTTTTATGTCAACATTTCCATTTGGTTTTCATCATTTTATCAATTTAACAAGTTGTTATTATCACCTATTTTCATAGTTTATCATTTACTTGGAATTGATGTTGACCTATCTGAATCAACATAAATCCTATAAGATCATCATTGATCCCTGATAAGCTATTAAATAGAATTGAAGTCTATTTTCATAACATTCATAGTCCTAAAAACCTATTAACTCTTGCATGTTGTTTTCTAAAAATATGTCTTTCACATGTAGATGACTCTGCCTAGAGTAGCACATGATATTGTTAGCATATTTGATCTCCCCATTATCCCACAACCTTTATTCACTGATCAAAGTGACATTGCATGCAAACTAGGTCTTTGAAATATGGCTTTCATACCTTATTAGGAAAGCATTAATGACTAATTATCTATAATTCACAAGGGCATTGATATCGATACTAGATTTTTGGATGATTACTTTGATTGCATTAATCCTATTATAGATTAGACATATTTGTTGTTATCTATTTGCATCTTATCCTTATATATCCTTTTAATTTCATGTTTATTTACAAACTTGAGTTTTAAATGTGGGTTGACATCTACCTAAGGAAGTAGATCACTTCTTGGGATTGGTTTCTTACCAGGTAAGCCATTCATCTTTATATTAATCAATTTTTTGTGAGTTAGTGTGATTTTTAGGTTATTCCTCCTCAACCAAAGAGGGGTTCCCACAAGCTTGATCAATGGTGCAAAACTGGTCTACATCTCTAGGTAATCTTTAAAACCATGGATTTACTTTGTTTTTAGTAGCTAATTAGATCACATTAAAAAAGTAAAAAAATACTAAAATAGAGAGATTGAGATTTCATAAATACCATATTTACTAGTGTGAATATTAGCATACTACATTACCAAATAGTATTGGTAGACCACCAAAAATGTCAAAAAAACAACCAAGGGGGTAATTGACATTGTGCACCATATGGTCCACTATTAGGAAGAGTCTGATTGGCCTAATTTTTTATTATTTGAACTCATCACAAATATTGACAAGGTTATTAAAGATATGAATCTCACTTTTTAGTACTAGTTCTTGGTCTTGATTTTGTTTTTTAGACAATGGAAGTTTCCTAAAGGTGAGGTACACCTAGATGTAGACTACTATCTTGATGCATAATTTGCCAACTTAGTCTAGATAAGGGAATGTGGGTATATTTCCAAATAAGTGAAATAAAAAGTATGGTGGGAAGAATTGGTCAAAATCATTAAAACATGTTGGGTGAATATTTTATTGACCAGCTAATTGGCATTCAAAATAGTTCTTATCACCACAGCATAGAAATGTTGGTCATTCAGGTGTACAACTTTACTACATCACAAGGGGACAAATCCCTCCTCTCATCAAGGGGAGGTTCCCTATTAAATATGCAGAGGCTATATGTATATATATATATATATGTATATATATATGTATATATATATATGTATATATATGTATATATATACATATATATATATATACATATATATATATATGTGTGTGTATATATATATAAGTATATATATATATATATGTATATATATATGTAGAAAGTAAGACACAAGGGTGGGATGAACCATCCATCTCTCTTTTTTTAGAGATGATGCTAATAAACAAGGAAGAAATCTTGGGTGATGGGGAAGGTGCTTCTCTTCTTTCAGAAGCAACTTTCAGCCAAGAGCCAGATTCCTTCTTAAATAGTAGAAATCTTGGTGCAATGTCAGAAGGCACTTCTCTTCTTTTAGAAGTGTTCTTCAACAAGCAGCAAGAATCTTTCAAGGAGCAAGTAACTGGTAATGGGGGTACTGAGTGACTAGCAACCTGAGAGAGAAAAATGAAGAACAATGGGGGACAACACGTCGTCCTAAGGCTCTTTACATAGGAAAGGAAAATGCAAACACACTGAAGGTACTTATGGGGGCACAACATCATCCCACAGTTGGCCTTTAGGACACCTTCCTGATCACCTCCACTAGTTCTACTTGTTAAATCAAATGGACAAGAAACCTCTTAGGAAAAATACATATGAACAATCTCCTAAGGTAGCAAAATCTATGACAACACAAAGTTTGCAAGTAACTTGTTTTCTCATTCAAATAAAATAATATGAATTACAATCTAAGCTCAAGGTCTCAGTAATGCCTTTCAATTTGGGTAGAGTTTTGCTTCTGATAATCAAAAATGTCTCCTTCAAATCATACAAGAGATCATATTATATATAGGCTTGAGGGAGGATAGGCACTTTCTCCCAATGAAGTGACCCATTCAACATATTTAATGCCTTGGATGCATTCTTAGTCTTGTTAGAAAGGGCCATGGTGGAGCAGGGTAGTTGCCTTAACTATGGCATGTCAATTCATCTCTAGTACCTCTTCCTGAGCATGAATCTCTCATTCCATCACCTACTTAGCTGTGTAACTATCTATTCTCTCTTCCTTTCCAAGGGGACAAGCAGATGGTGCCTTTAATGTTACCAGCTCCTAAATATCTACCTAGCAAACTGCTTCACCTACCATTAGTAACTCTTACTGAGTTTCCCTCTCAATTTCTTCCTTCTCTTGATCCTAGCCTTAGAGTCTTTTGAATGCATTTAGGGCCGCACCTTGAGTTTATTGGAATCAATAGATAGTTCATTATGATAAATTTAACATTTATGGGCCCATCATTCTTCCTAACAACTCTCTTGTGCCTTTCTCACTTGCTATGGCTACTTTCCACTATGACACAGATGAGGACACTTGTCAACATCCGTAGCTTTGAAATAAGCTTATTGGGATAAGCTTTGAAACTGTTAGAGGCTAAGGAATGTGGATGCAGACATGTGGCAGCTTCCACTACATTGGGATGGGACATGTGGTGAGTTCCATGCTTTGGAGCTTCATTTGAAACTATGTCTCGACTTGTGACACTTGGTAGCTTCCTCTTCATTTAGTCATTCATTCTCGGGCCTGCCATGGTCTTTGCTTGAAATAGTGAAGCAAAGGGGAGAGACTGTAGATATTGACACTTGTCAATTTTCATTGAGCTTTGGAGGGTACACAAGGCACAATCTGCTGCTCTTAGGAAAAACATAGTGAAGCCTTTTACAGTTGCCACTTGTCACCCTCTATAGAACTCAAGAAGAAGCTTTACCAAAAGGGACCCTATAGCTTATAAGGAACTCTGAGAAGTGAATGCCAACATGTGTCACATTCTACTGAGTTACAACACTAACATGTGGTGCGGTCTAAATATTTCTAGCACTTGCACAAATGTAGACATATGGTGGCTTCTGATGAGTTTTCAAAAAGGGACACGTGGCACATTCTACCACTTCTCCAAAATAAAGCATAAAGGGGCTTGGCTAATGACACTTTGTAATCTGCCTAACTCTTTCTTTTGTGTGTGTCCTTCCTTAGCTGAGGCAACTTTTAAATTGTAGAAGCCTTTGAACTCATTGAACCTACTAATCCCTTCACTAAAAAAGCTTTGAAAAATGAGGAATTTGAAAGCCCTTGAATAAATTTTGAGAAGGGAAGAGAGGAATTTTGGCCCAGCAGGCCCAAAATAGCTCATATGTTGTCCCAAAAATAAGAAGTCATTTTTGGGGGACAACAGTTGGCTCTTATTGGGGAACTTCCTTCAGTCTAGAAACTTGAGACATAACTGAGGGGAGTAGAAACCAAAATCTCTAGTGCCTTGAAGTGTGCCATTAGGCTATGGAGTCATGCTACCCAAAAAGAAAGGCGACAGAAATGAAAATGAAAAGCACAAAATAGAACTAAAGACTATAAAAATATACATATGTATAAATGAACTTATTTGATGCCTCAAGATTTGAAGTGCTTTAGATGCCACCCATTATGAGATAATGATAATGGTGTCCCATCTTGATAAACTAGTAAGAAACCATTTTTTCCCCAGAATCGGTGATGGGTGAATGGAACTCTCCACTAAGAAACCACTTTTTTGTGCCTTCCCCTTGGTTTTCTTCTCTTGTCCCATAGAAAGACTTGATTTTTGGTCCAAAAACCATGAATACTTGCTCTCCTAGAAAAGAGTTCCTTTTCTTGATTTTGATGGGTAGTAGCATGGTCTAGTACCATAATTTGTTATTTTGATAGATCAGCCTAGCACATGTCTTTATTGTCCCCCTCAAATATCTCAAATTCTTCTTCATTTGGAAGGGAGGGTTCTTCTACACTTATGATACACTCCACCAATTCTTGCTACTTCATCCCTGCCTAAAGACTCAAACAAAATTTGGGTTGTAGGGGCCACCATTTGGGTCTCGACACATTTGACATGATCAATTATGTCAAATGGTTAGATTGGACTAGGCACAGGGGATGGGAGTTCTTCCTTTTGGTTTTTGGGAAGGGGAGGACTAGTCTACAAATTTGAAGTAGAAAGTGTAGAGATGTTTGATTTACTTACTTCTTTGGAAATCACCATGTCCTTCAACTAGAAAGGGAGAGGGTTTCTCTGCTCAGTAATTGAAATCATTGGTTGGGGTCACTCCTCTATCTTTTCTTTGTCAGCTAGCTGAGCTGACTAATTCTTGGACCTGGTGAATACTGTGTCTGATCCTTTGACTACTTTACCTTCACTCCTAGGTTCATCCTGGTAATTTAAGAAAATGATGTGGGAGTCACCAGCTGATTCTTCTTGATCCTCCCTAAAGAGATCAGCATCATTTTCTTGCTCAAACTCAGGTTGGAATTAGGAAGCACGTTTTGTTTCCAAATATCCAACTGCTGAGTTGGTTAGAGGTGCTTCAAGGGCAAGGTTCCTCTAAGGGGGAGGAAGATGATTTGGTTTCCCTTGACTTTTGGCAGCATTGCTTTGATATGGCTGAGTGGGGAATGTCCTCCTTGGTGCATCTCTATATAGAGGAGTAGAAGACATACCTTGTGCCATTTTCCTTTTCAAGGCTAGCAATTCATTTGCCAACTTTTTGACCATGGGGTTAGTTGTGGCTATGGATGAGTATCCAAAAGATGAAGAAGGTTTGCCTCTATTAAGATCTCTCCTTATCTTTCCTACCAAGATAAGGTCATCTTCTACCTTAGTAGCCAAGTCCTGAGCAATAGCAAGGTCTATGTGGCCATCTCATCTCAATAGAAAACTCACTTCAAATAGTTATGAGTTGATGAAGAAGCACTTGAGGTTTTGAGGTGTTGACTGGGCAACCATGGGAATCCTGTGCCTTAGCTTGTTGAACCTAGCAGTGATGTCCCTCATAGGTTCATGGGGCTCTTTCTTCATTTGAGTGAGCTAGGCCAATAAGGCATGTGCATCCTCTGTAGTTTTGAACTTGGCCTCAAATTTGACTTTATGTGTATCCTAGTCAGTCACTGATCTAGCTTGTAGATGGTAAAACCCATCTGCAGTAACACCTTGTAGTGTCTCCATAAAAAGTTTGACTACCACGTATTCAAATTCCACCCTTATAACACCACAGGCTATGCTGAAGGCTACAATGTGTTCATTAGGTTGAACTATCCCATTACCAAAGAATTTGGGGAAATTCTTTCTTGAACTACATGGGAGTTCATGCAGAGGTGGAGTCAAGTTAAGTGGACCAAAAGAGTTACCCTAGGGGCCTCAAACTGCCAAGATTTAATTATGAAAATAGGGATAACAAATCTAGGTAGAGTAGCCAAATTACAGAACAAAAATGGAGAAGGACTAGCCATGCTTTAGCTTGAGGCTTGAGTCTTCAAACTGCACACTCTTTCCCAACAGCTCTAGTTTTGTAGACCAGATAATATAACAGAGATGGAGGAAGATGGAGATGGATGAAAATGGTAAGGCTATAAATGGATAATGGGTAAGACATGGAATGGAGTTGCAAAACTATGTAATGGATAAGGGTAGGGACTAATTCAATCTAAAACTTGAGGCTTTAGACTACATGTTCATCACCAGTGGAGTCACCAAAAATTATTGAGTGAATATTTTGTCGACCAGATAACTGGCATTCAAAATAGTTCTTATCACCACATCATAGAAAGATTGGTCATCTAGGTGTGTAGCTTTACTACATCATAAGGGGACAAATCCATCCTCTCATCAAGGGGAGGTTCCCTATTAAACATGCAGAGGCTATATATATATATATATATATATATATATATATATATATATATATATATGCAAAAAGTAAGACACAAGGGTGGGATGAACCATCCATCTCTCTTTTTTTAGAGATGATGCTGATAAACAAGGAAGAAATCCTAGGTGATGGGGAAGGTGCTTCTCTTCTTTCAGAAGCAACTTTCAACCAAGAGCCAAATTCCTTCCTAAATAGTATAAATCTTGGTGCAATGCCAAAAGGCACTTCTCTTCTTTTAGAAGTGTTCTTCAGTAGGCACCAGGAATATTTCAAGGATCAAGTAACTAGTAATGGGGGTGTTGAGTGACCAGCAACACGAGAGATAAAAATGAAGAACAATGGGGGCACCACATCATCCCAAGGCTCTTTACATAGGAAAGGAAAATGCAAACACACTGAAGGTACTTATGGGGGCACAACATCGTCCCACAGTTGGCCTTCAGGACACCTTCTTGATCACTTCCACTAGTTCTACTTGTTAAATTAAATGGACAAGAAAGCTCCTAGGAAATAGACATACAAACAATCTCCTAAGGTATCACAAGCTATGACAACACAAAGTCTACAAGTAACTTGTTTTCTCATTCAGATAAAATAATATGAATTACAATCTAAGCTCAAAGTCTCAGTAATACCTTCCAATTTGGGTAGAGTTTTGCTTCTGATAATCAAAAAGGTCTCCTTCAAATGATACAAGAGATTACATTATATAGAGGCCTGAGGGAGGCTTGGCACTTTCTCCCAATGAAGTGACCCATTCAGCACATTTAATGCCTTGGATGCATTCTTGGTCTTGTCAAGAAGGGCCATGTTGGAGCAAGGTGGCTGCCTTAACTGTGGCATGTTGATTCATCTCTAGTGCTTCCTCTCAAGCCTGAATCTCTCATTCCATCACCTACTTAGCCTTGCAACTATCTATTCTATCTTCCTTTCCAAGGGGACAAGCAGACAACACCTTTAATGTTACCAGCTCTTAAATATCTACTCAATGAACTGCTTCACCTACTGGTAGTAACTGCTACTGAGTTTCCCTCTCTATTTATTCCTTCTCTTGATCTTGGCCTTAGAGTCTTTTGAATGCATTCAGTTTTGCAACTTGAGTTTGCTGGAATCAACAGACACTTCATTGTGACAAATTTGATGTTTTCAAGCCCATAATTATTCTTAACAACTCTCTCCTGCCTTTCTCACTTGCTATAGCCGCTTTCCACTATGACATAGATGAGGACACTTGTCAGCATCCGTAGCTTTGAAATAAGCTTATTGGGATAAGCTTTGAAACTATTAGAGGCTAAGGGATGCAGATGTAGACACGTGGCAGCTTTTGTTACATTGGGATGGGACATGTGGTGAGTTACATGCTTTGGAGCTTCATTTCAAATCATGTCTCAGCTTGTGACAGTTGTCAGCTTCCGCTTCACTTAGTCACTCATTCTTGGGCTTGCCATGGTCTTGGCTCAAAACATTGAAGCAAAGGGGAGAGACTGCAGATATTGACACTTGTCAGTTTCTACTAAGCTTTGGAGGGGACATGGGGCATGGTCCATTGCTCTTAGGAAAAACATAGTGAAGCCTTTCGTGATTGCCACTTGTCACCCTCCCTAGAACTCAAGAAGAAGCTTTACCAAAAGGGACCCTGCAGCTTATAAGGAACTCTAAGAATTGAATGCCGACACGTGTCATGTTCTGCTAAGTTACAACACTAACATGTGGCATGGTCTGAATATTTATAGCACTTGCATGGATGCAGACACATGGTAGCTTCTGATGAGTTTTCAAAAAGGGACATGTGTCACATTTTTCCACTTCTCTAAAACAAAGCATAAAAGGGCTTGGCCAATGATACTTGGCAGCATCCACTTGACTCTTTCTTTTGTGTGTGTCTTTCCTTAGCTAAGGCAGCTTTTGAATTATAGAAGCCTTTGAACTCATTGAACCTACTAATCCCTTCAGTGAAAAAGCTTTGAAAAATGAGGAGTTTGAAAGCCCCAGAATAAATTTTGAGAAGGGAAGAGAGGAATTTTGGCCCAACAGGCCCAAAATAGCTCATATGTTGTCCCAAAAATAAGAAGTTTTTTTTGGGGGACAACAAAAAAAACCCATGAATTCCTCTATTTGTGATGCAATACATGGGGCAACATGTAGTTATCATAAAGTTGCCAAGGGGAATTACCATTTTCATACATGAATTATCCAAATTCCTTGATGACTTACTTCCTTTCTTCTTTGACCTATATATTACACAATAAGAGATCACCAAGTAAAAGGATATAGATTTTATATGAGAAACACCTCTTCAAGTTATTCCTCTATAGTCGATATCTTCAAGATATTTGACCACACCATCCTCTATCTTTATCATAAAACCTAGAAATACTGACAAGCATAAAGTACCCATAAGTTGGTGATCCCCAACTCCTCTTTGACATAGAACTCATAGCCAAGCTTCATAGTTAGATGATATGAGCGTTCCATGTATTTCATCTAAATATGATTTTATTGAATTGGGCATGGATGAGCATCAAGTGTATTATATCATACTTGATTATATGACTGGAAACTTGGATGAAGAAGAATAAGAGAAAGAGAACTTATTTTGGAAAGTCATGCACAATATTAAGGTGTGAAATAAGGTTCTCTCACACCTATGGGTGGACTTGCCTACTTGTTCATCTTCCATTATAGTGGACACAATCATAGAAAAATAAAATTTGTGCAAGATTTATGAGGCCCTAGTTGTAGGCCCATTGCCTCCTTCTCCTATACAACCTGGCATCTTCAATCCTTTAGTGTATTGTCCTTAGAAAAATCTCACTCATAAGAAGCACATAATGTAACATCATCAATAACCTCATGACATAAGTAAGACATTTTTTTATTGCAAATTCCTATGTATAATCTAGATCTAATTAAAATGTAGTCCATAACACAAACCTAGCCAAAAATGTTTCCAAAACTGATGATGCATCTCATTAATAAGTCACAAGTTTCTAAATTAGACTTTCAAGCATAGACACTTATCCCATCTTCATCCCCTTCTAAGGATCCTACTCCTCATTCTAAGGAAGTTATGGTTGACCAAACCACTACTAAGGAATAATAGATAGCTTTTGAGGAATCCTAACGATCTTCCAAACATAAAGTATGCCAAGAAAAAAAGTGCAAAGCCAAAGTAGATGTGAATAAAAAGGAAGCCATAACATAGCATGTACTCTTAGAGTAATAGGTACATCCTCAAGTTACCAAAGTTAAATCCCAAGTGGCAATAGAAAAATATTATGATGAAAAATGTAGGCATGAGGAACTATAAGAATAAAGGATATATGACTCTAATATTATGATGGATGCCTAGGATAAGGTTGAATATGAAAAGTAACTACAATAGTAATCTAAGAGGAGGTAGTAGCAGAGGTCTCAAAGACTAAGGTGGAGGCTAATGCTGAATGATAAAGAGACATTGAGGATGCTATGAATAAATAATAAGAGTTAGATGCAAAGAAGGATAAGGAGGTTGTTGAGCATCTGCATCTATAGATGACACTACAAATAGTAGGAAAATCAAAAACATAATATAATACACCAAAGCTTGGAGTAGAATAACTACCTATGCCACCTACTACCAAACCCCCACTTAAAGTCTTTGATCATGTGACATTTTACCAACCTCATCTCATCTCATAATATTTTCCTTTTTGATTTCACCCTTGTAAAAGGTACCTTCAATGGCTTCCATATCTACTTTGGATCTTCACATACCCACCATAGAAGCATAATTAGATGTTTCATAGTTTTCATTAGCCACATAGTTGGAAAGAAAATTTTCCTTTCAAGAGAGCATTACACATAAAGCTACATCACTAGAGGATATAGTTTCTCAATTGACATCATAGAATTTAGGACTATAACCTGATTTATGCTAGGCTTATCGAATCATTGAAGACACATGCCCCAGTCTAGTGTAATAAGTACTAGATGTGGAGAGTCTATCTTTTTCACTGAAACTTCAATTGGTCTTTGCCTAATTAACTCAAGAAGGGAAAATTATTTAGAAACTATAGAGTCTATATACCCAAGGTTTGGGAATTAAATATGATACCAAATTTCTTTTGTAATTACTAGATGAATATCATAAGTCTATCCATGTTGCATATTTATAGGCCATCCAAGTAACCCAATGCTTACTAGACTAAAAGCAAGATATTGATAGTGTTTAGGGTAGCATGTAGTCAACATTCATAGAAATTACCAAGGCTAAGGTAACCATCTTCAATCTAACCACCTCTATAGATGACCTAGATATTATACTTTGAGCCTCTTATTCTTCTAAGGACACTATGTTGGTGAATTTATAGTAGTAACAAATGCACTCCCAGCATACTACTTTTACTAGTCTTCAAGCATAAGGGTATGATGATAAACTCAAAAACCTCGATCAATATATTGATTAGAAAACTCTTGTTGGCTACACTAATTTAATTATCACTATGGATGAATACCTCCAAGCTTTACTTCTTTTCCAAGGTTGCTTGTGACCATTGTTTCATCTCATCTACGAGATTCTATTAGATTGGCAAGATTTTAAGGTTAACTTGTTAGATTTTAATTCTATGATTACACATATGCTCAATACTCATTTTATTCCTCTAGCTAAATTGTAGGCCCAAATTTAATAATATAAGGTTCTTCCACTACTTTTTTATTTGGTACCAGTCCAGTTGGACTCAACTCCTTTCACTCCTAAATAGTGTATATGTATCACAATTTTGAAACTTTGGTACTATGTTTTGTTTTCGTATGGATACTTAGTGAGTCATAGGGTACTAATTAGTTGAAAACTTGTGAGGGTGGCTATGTAGTGTACATAGGGTGAAAACTGGTAAATGACACCCTAGGTGATCTATGACTCATGGGAGGCATCATATCTTTTTGGCACTATTTTGCATTGTTGTGATGTTGTCTCAAGATGAGACAATAGTTTAAGTTTAATAAAGTGTTAGTGTGAAAATATTGGAATATATATATATATATATATATATATATATATATATATATATATATATATATATATATATATATATATATCATATGTTCAAATATATTACTATTCAAAATATCCAAACATATCTTTGGTGCATAGTAATAAATTCCATTTCTAGCCATGCAATCTTGTTAACTAGTTAGTCAGATTAGAATGTCATTGACATATTTTGAGTTATTAACAAAAGAGGAAGTTACAAGTGACCTGTCATTGCTAGCCACCTAGAATAGACAAAGAGTTATAAATACCATGTCTTTGAGCTATATTATGGATGCATATGTATGTAAAAGGGTTGATTGCTATTGTAATTGTTATTATTTTAATTTATCTACTATAAGATCAATGTAGTAATTATTTATTGAGTTTTTATTATAAGATTTTGCATGTTAATCTCGTGATAGTATGTAATGAAGTATTTTTATTAATATAAAAATAATTCCTCTACTATTTTATTGAATATTTCCATGTTTATTATATGAACTACATAAAATCTAAATGTACTTATTCACACTTTGAAATACTCGATGTTCCATAATTGTCAATTCTAAGATTTGTTTCTATGATTTTATGTTCCTAGCACCAAGAATCTATACAATATAACCTCAAATCATGATAATTTTTTTTTGATTTGTCTATATAAAAATTTAATAGGTATATAAAAGGTATTTTAAGAGCTTATTTTTTAATATCATAGTTGAATGGACCTATAATTATCAAGTGTTGGTGATCTAGGAACCTTTGCTAACATATGGCTAGCCTAGAAGTCAATTTCCACTGCATTGAAGTCCAACAGGGTTATTTTAAAAAGTTGAGGAATATTATCCATAAAAATTTTATGTATATTTAGTGATGCCCCAAGCTCTACATAAATGGTTTCTACAATAATAACCCTTTTATCAAAACTCACTAGTTATTACACTCAATCGACTATTCTATAAATAATGCCCTCAACCTTTGTTCTAAAACTATTGGTAGCTACATGGAGGTCTTAAAAAATGGATCTATGTACCAAATATCTCTATGAAGTGAATAAATTATTAATCCTTATTTCTATAAAAATATCCATATATTTCTTTTCCTGATTGATCAACTTTAGGAAAAAAGACTTCATGTCTTGGCACCATTCAAGCTAGGCATCTCTCCTAGTAGCTATGTAGTTCTACACCCAGGAATAATCATGGGATGATATAAATTTCAAATGGGCATAAAATTTATTCTAGTTTATCCAATCAAAAAATTTAGTTTAGCCTCCATTTTATTAATCTTATATACCTTTGGATATACATCTCTCCATTTGGACTGTGACTCCCCTTTTGTAGCTCTGATTAATTAGATGATACTATATATATTTCTATCTACCCATGTATGTTGTCAGTGATGTCCACCAAGAATTGTATGTTTGTTATTCCTTATAATTATTTGATGTCTTGATCATATCCTTTGAACATTTTGTTAACCACCCCTTGAAGAATCTATAAAGGTATAAGAATCTACTCAAGGTAGAGAGCTCACATCAAAGGGATGTACTTTTATCCTTTTAGTTAGAGATAATATATCTTCCCTTTGTTCCAATTCCACCTCTTACCTTTCTTCCATGAGGATCTTAATTTTGACCCTCATCATGGTTTTCGTCTCCTTATCAAAATGGAACTTGACCATTGGTTACTTAATGACTTCTAAGTTTTCCCTACACTATTCTGCCTATTGTAGCTTTTGTAGCCATTTTGTTATGTTTAAGGTTATTGACTACTCAGTGGGATTTTTAGGATATGTTAGAGTGGAGGATTGAGTATTTCTTAGAGGTATCATGGGATTAGGGGAACAGGGTCCTATATGTGGGAAAGGTAAGGCTACCTAATTCTAACTAGTGACTTTTTTAGGGGGCATTGTGTTGTTTCTAAAATCAGCTACTCTCATTTTTAGAACAACCCCTATGAAACTTGTCCATTTTGTGTTTTTCACTCTAAGTTCATCTTTTGAGACAAGTTTCACTTGATCTCAAGTTTAGTAAACTAACATCCTTGAAAAGCTCATGACCTTCTCTCATTATGGTTGAGCCAAGAAACATGAAATTCGTTGAGGTCTCAATGCGATCAGAGCGAAAATGGAGCTTTTTCAAGGAGTTAGTTTTTAAGTTTTTCTTTTCATGCAAGGTCAACAAAAATTGCCACCATTGCATATCCTTTTATTTTTTCATGTAAAGGTAGAAATTTTCACCACCCTTACATCCTTCCATGCAGGGGTGGTGAAAATTTCTTTCCTCACATTTTTTTTGAACCTCACATGCAAGGGCAGTGATTTTTGCCGCCCCTACATGACATCAATTTTCACATGCAGCATTTATGGCCACACAGGCTGAGTTATTGGGGTTAGTTTTAGCCCTTTTTAAACCTGATTTAAGCCTCATTTGGATCATTCTAGGTTGTCTACTCCTCCTCTTTACATCTAGTTGATCGTGCAAATGAGTGGGATCATGATTTTTTTCAGATTCAAGTGTGGGATTGCATTTTTCTAGGTTAGTTTTGTGTTATTTATTTTTGTGTTTCTATGTTTTCATCTTATTCTTCTTATTTTGTTTAAATTCTATTTTTTTCTCTTTATTATATTTTGTCTTTTTCTTCATTTTTCTCCTCCCTCTCCTCCTCATTAACAGCCAAAACCCCATAACCCTGTCAGTTGAACTAGCCAGTGTAATGGTGGAAAATTTTGCTACCCTTATGCAAAGCCACTGAGCTAGTGTGATAGCAGAGAAAATTTTTGCCTTTACAAATCCTTTGCCATTTGTGTAAGGGAAGAAATTTTTGCTTCCCTTACACAAATTCCCCCCACATGTAAGGGAAATAATTTTTGCCACACCTACACAAAGTTCATGTGCAATGGTGGAAAAAATTGCCACCTATGCATAAACCATCAGTCCCCAACATGTACAGGTGGCAAAGATTGTTGCCTATGCACAATGACTTTCCCTTATATGTAAGGGTAACAAGTTTTTTTGCCCATGCATATATTTCCTCAGATTTTCCTAACTCTAGGAAATTTTGAATTTTTTCTTTTCTGAGCTAACTTTCCTTTGGCTTTCTGACCTTCTCACACCTTAGCCCTTTCAAGCACATTCCCATGGTCGTGATAATCAAATGTGAAGCTCTCTTAGATTGCCAATTTTCCCCCTAATTGCATGATCATGATTCTTGTTGAAATTTCTCTCAAGGATCCTTCTTCATCGATGCCCTTTTTACAAAATTTCTTCCAAATGATTGAGGTTTCTCTAAAGAAGTTGAAGACAATGAAATACAAGTATCAAGGTGTTTTTCTAGTCACCTCAGTTACTTCTAATGTCGATGACATTAGGGATACAGAGATCAGTTGCATAGATATGGCTGAGTTCATAGAAAGAACCAAATTTAGCAACCCCAGCCATGAAATGAAGAAGATAATCGAGAGTAATATCCATCTAGTATCTTCTTTTCCTATAGCAGACCACAACATAGAGTTCATTCTCCAGTGTGTTCAATTCTATGATAAGGATACCAGGGCTATGTTAGATGCTGGTGGTAATATGGTAATTAGACTAGACCTTGAGTTCACTGACAAAGTGTTCATGTGTCCTCCCGTTACTAAAGTATTAAAGCTCAATTTTGTTGAAGCACAAAGGGAATATGACAAAGATCCTGAAAGAGTGAAGAAAGTGATCAATAATAGATGGCTTAAAACTCAAAGGGTGAACTTGTCAAGATGGCCATGGAGCTTTCTAAGGAGTAATTTCATAGAAGAAGTTGGTGACCTAATCACTCTTCTCAGTAGGGTAAGAGGTCTACCTTTTTCCTCTCAATTTCATGAATGGATGTACCCCTTTATTAAGATAATTTTCCAAGGCAAACAAGTCAATTTTTGGGGATAACAAATTAGCAATGCTCTGCATGAGCAATTAATGAAGGTATCCACTACCTTCAAATTCTACATGACATCATACCTAGTGTATATTGTGGCATTGATGAGAACCTTCCCAAGATTAACATCAAAAGGAGAAATGAGAGTAACCCTGGTATATCAATATTATCCTCAGTTGACATTGAAGGGTTCCATCCATCATTTTAGAAGGGTAAATGATGCTTTATTTATGGTATTTTTGTCTCTTTGATCCCTAATTAGAACAAAAAAGAGTGTCAGATGAAGCTTGAATAGTTGTGAATGACTTTAGGTGTATGTTGTTGTAGTTCCCTTGTTTTTCTTATCTGTGGGTTAGATTTTTCCAAGGTCATCCTCATATGCTCCCAAGATTCCCCTCAAACAAACTAGTATTAATGGAATTATGTAGGCAAATAATCATCGTACATAATAAGTAGATGTAACTCAAGAAACTTGGCTTCAGGTTCTCGATTGAAATTAGTAGGTTCTCAATATTGACCACTACTAAAGCTAGGGTTATGGAGACTGAATTGCAGCTCATAACCATGAATCATTTCAAAAGGAGGCCAAACCATAACTCTAGAGGCTATCTCCATTGATGACCCCATGATTCAGAAAGTAGAAAAGACCTATCTCAAGGGAAAATTACTTGAAGAGTACTTAGATAAGATGCATGCATAAAGAAATTCCTTGCTCACTGAGTTGTTTAAGAAAATGGGTAAGATGAAGAAAGTGAGAGTAGAATTAGATTGCCTTATCAATATCATTTTCTAAGATATTGAAAGCATAAAAAAGTATCTTGATAAGTGGGTGGATATGAAGAAGTTGAAAATAATCACCCTAGTATCAATTGGCATCGTTGATGATAGAGACTCTTATATTGAAACAAAAAAAGCATTGATATATAGGATTCAAGTGCTTAAGGAAATGATCACCAACCTCAAATCATTGAAAAAACTTAGTGAACAAAGTGACATCAATTTGTTACACAAGTTAGAGGAGTAGCCTTGTAAGCTTACATCGTAAAACAACAAATTCCATTTAGCTGAAGAAATGGATCAGGAATTCAAAGGTATGTTTGGAAAGGAATTTGATGATAAACCATTCTTGGTGGCTCCATGGATAATATACTGGATAATTAGTTAACTCTAGATAATCTAAAAACTAGGTTAACTAGTCATGCAAAATCGATCACAATAGTGAAAGATGCCATAGTTAGGGCAAAGATGATTTTCAATAATACTGTTACTCTAGATAGTATCAGGATAAAAGTCGCTATCACTAAGTATGATGCTCATATAAAGAAAGATGGAGCTAAAAATTGAATCAAATTTCCATTGATTTAATTTCCTTTTTCTTAAATGCACTCTTGTAACCGATTTAGACATTTTCACATGTACTTTTGTCATGTGTAATTTCATGTAAAAATATGGAAAGTCCAAAGTCAACAAAGACTTCAATCTTTGACTAGGTCAAAATATTTAAGTCTTTTCTCAATTCTCAAGGCCTCTCCCTATAAATAAAGAGAGCCTCTTTTGTAATATGGATCTTTTTGTAATTGAAAGCAAAAAAATCTGCCCAAATTGAGATGTTTCCTGAAACTTTGAGCTTCGATTGTAATCATATTTTTTTGAATGAATGAGAAAGCAGGTTACTTTTCAGGCTTTATGTTGGAATAACTTGTGTTATTTAAAAAATTGTTCTTATGTCCTTTTCTTAATAATATCTCATCTATTTGATTAAACAAGCAAAGTGTGTGGAAATTATCTAAAGATGTTCTAAATTTAATTATGAATACTTTGTGCTACTATAAATACCTTTAGTTCATGTTTTTCATATTTTAGTGAGAAGGGTATTATAAAGGCTTTGAACTGCTTTTATCCTTTGTGATCTTATGCTCTATTTTAGTTTTTGGTGGAGACTTTGAGCTACACTTCATTCTAGAATTTTATTAGTCCTAAATCAGTGAGAGAAGCAATGAAAGACATTGTGCTTTCATGAATTTATTGTGGATCCAATTACAACCCAAAAAGTTTTCCTACTATTTATTGGACATCATTTCTGAAAGAAGATGATTGTTTTTAGTTATTACAAAGGAACTTTACCTTGTGAACATCATCTCTAAAAAAAGAGGGATGGATGGTGTGATTTCACCCTTGATTCTATTTTCAATTTATATTAATATATAGTAGTTTATAGGGAACCTCCCCTTGATGAGAGGAGATATTTATCTCACTATGTTGTGGTAAACTTGCACTTTTTTCCATATAAATATCCTTGTGTTGTGTTTGATATACCCATTTTTCCATCAATAAGTTGACAACAAAATATTCACCCAATATTTTTTGGTGACTCCATTGGGGACACAAACATGCACTTTGATGCTTCAAGCTTTGAATTGAAGCATTTCCAGTCCTTTTTCATTTTTTCACTCTGGGAGATCCATCATACACACAAAGCCAAAGATCTCAAGGTATTTTTGATCATATATTTGAGTTAGTGTAGTGAAATAATTTTGAGATTTCTCCTTCGCCATCTTGCCTCTAGTGTACCAAGATTTTTCCTCTTACCAATGTCAAATCTCCAATACCAAATGAAGCTTCTAGTCTTAATGCTAGTGTTAATAGAGTTTTGTTCGTACTTACCCTACCAAGATTTGTTATCCCTCCCTTTAATCTTCATATCATGGTATCCCTAGGTCCTTCGGGAAACTTTTTAGTCCTCTCAATCTAGCCCCACCTTTACATGAATTACCTCATAGTTTGAGAAAGTATTTTCCCAAATTTTGTGGTGATGGGAAAGTCCACCCTGATGAGCATATTAATGCCTTCTGCATAGCATGTCATGTGATAGCCATGGAATATGAAGATATAGAGGTGAGACTATTTTTAGTAACTGTGTAAGGCACTACCACAAATTGGTTTTATCACCTTCAATCTCAAACTATAACTAACTGGAACACTCTCAAAGCCAAGTTTGAGGCTAGGTTCAAACCCACTGAAGATGCACATGCCCTGTTGGCTTAGCTTACACAAATGAAGAAGGAACCCCATGAGCCTATGCAAGAATTCATTACTAAATTCATTAATCTAAGGAACAGAATTCCTATAATCACTCAACCAAGACTAGCGAATCTTAAGTGCTTTTTCATCAACTCTCAACTTCCTAAAGTAGGTTTTCTATTGAGGCAAAATGGTCTTATATATCTTTTTGTAACACAAAATTTGGCTATCGAGGTTGAATATGATCTTATCCTGGTAGGTAAGATTAGAAAAGATTCTAATAAAAATAAATTTTCCTCATCTGCTAAAAGTTTTTCCATGAGCACCACAGATCCTATGGTGTAAAAGTTGACAAATGAACTGCTAGCCCTAAAAAGGCAAATGTCATAAGGTATGACTACCCCTCCTTATCAAGATATTCCAAGAAGGATGTTTCCAAATCATTCATATCAAGGCAACGCTACTAAAAATCAAGGATAATCCAATTGTCTTCATTTGACATAGGAGAAGATTGCCATTAAAGCAACCCCTGTCAACTCAACAGTTGGTTATCATGAAACTAAACATAATCTCTCTTTCCAACCTAAGTTGGACCAAGAGGATGATGCTAATATATTTTCTGAAGGAGAAGAATAATTAGCTGGTGACTCCAATATTAGTTTTTTGTAATACTAAGATGAAGCTAAGAAAAAAGGAGTAGTTGATGGATCATATATTGTCTTTACTAGGTTCAAAAATTAGTCGACTCAACAAGATGATAAAGGAAAGGTGGGATAAGAACCTGATCTAGTAATCTCAATTGTTAAATGGGGGGATTCATTGCCTTTCTAATCAAAGGACCCATTGACCAATAAGAAAGTAAATACCTCGAACCACCCTGTATCTTCTATCCCTCAGAAGAGTGCCACACCCAATAAAGATTAGGATGATGTACTTCCTTCCTCTATTTATAGTTCATTCAAATTATTTGATATAATTAATCATGCTAAAAAAACAAGATTTAAATAACTAAAGTTAAGTACTTGCAAGCCAATCTTGAGCAGTTTGTTAGGTTGGCTAAATACATAAAAAACAAAACTATCCTTATAGGACAAGATTTTCTAAAAATGACTCTTGATTCCTCAAAGAACAAATCCACTCAGAATAATCTTGTCGGTACTCCTCCTACTACCCCTAGGAAAATATAGCCTTTCGATGTTTCCCTTCTGATAAATGGTCATAAATTGAGCAACTATATAATAGACTCTGGGGCCTCTAACAATGTTATGCCTGCTAAGATAGCAGATTCTCTTGGTCTTACCTTAACTAAGACTTTTGGTAGATGCTTTTCCATGGAGAATAAGTAAGTACCACTCCTAGGTCAAATTAAAGATGCCCAATTTTCATTCACGGCCTTTCTAGATAAAAGGATCAAAATGACAGTCTTGGTGGCTGATGTTCCAGCTTCCTATGGCATCTTGCTTAGACAAAAAAAATTCAAAGATGTAGGCAAATAGTCGAATATGGATTTTTTTGAAGCAAGGATACCCATTAAAGGTGTCATGAAAAAATTGCTTCTTGAGAAAGATTCAAAATATATTGTCACCTAGATGTCAGACCCTGAAGCTCAAATTTTATTTGAATCATCGGGAATGGGTTACTATTTTATAACCACTGAAGATGTTTTTAGCTCATTGGACAAAAGTTCTTTAAGTGACAATTCAGACAATTTAGATAGGAAATTATAAGAATTGTTAGAGCAAAGTTTAGATAACAAAGGATCTTTCCTGAATAATGAAGATTTTTTTTTTGAAAAGATCAAATTCTAATGATGTCTAGATTTTAGAAGTTGATGGCAGTTACTCTTCTATCAATTTTGGAGCTAGAATTGTTTTGATATCCCCTCAAAGAGAAATTTTTCCTTATTCATATAAGTTACAGTTCAACAATACCAACAACACCACCGAGTATGAGTCTTTGCTGCTCGGATTGAAAGCTGCTCATGCTAAAGGTATTAAGATTCTTCATGCTCAGGGAGATGTTGAACTAGTGATTTTTTAGGTAAGAAACCTATACCAAACCAAAAATGAAAGTTTTCAACATTATCACAATCTAGTATGGGATTGTATTAAAAGTTTTGATGCTTTTGATATTTGTGTTGTGCTGAAAGAATTCAATGATCGTGCAGATTCATTGGCAGTCTCTACAACCCGCATGGTTCCCCATAAATATTTTAAAGGGGACAAGTACACTATTTATTTGGTGTTTTGACCAAGTGTACTTGATAATGATATTCATTAGTGGGTGTTTAATGATGACAATTAAATAATTTCTTTTTTGGAAAAGATGGACAGCTTTGAGGAGCTATATTTTAAAGGTAGCAAATCTCCACCATGGGAATCAGTTCCCAAAATGAATTTGAAAATTGGTGAAGAGTTTCTTCAACTCAAAGGGAATAAAATTTCAAAAGGTTTGGTTTCTCTTGAAATTTTTTTTGATAATCATGATAGGTATTTAAGTAGCAACAAATGGATTCAAGTTCCTCCAAGCAATTTGATCAAGTGAATTTGAGTACAGCAGAAAATCCCAAAATGGTCAACATTAGGAATTGCTACACTTCTAATGAAAATCTCAAATTCATTATTTTTCTTCACCATTACATTTATGTTTTGGCATATTATTATAATGATCTGAAGTCCCTCAGCCTTGAAGAAATTTGGCATGAAATTTCTCTTAAAGTTGGGTCATTGCCTCACAAGCAGAAGCAAAGGCAATATAATCCCAAATTATCAGGTACTATCCTTTTTGAGATTTATAAAATACTGAATGCAAGAATTATTTTACCAATCCACCATTCCACATGGATTGATAACATAGTTCCAATGAGGAAAAAGAATGGAGAAATTTGTATCTGTGTTGATTTCAGAAACTTAAATCAATCTTATTTAAAAGATAACTATCCGTTACCTATCATGGATCAAGTATTGCAAATAGTGACAGGTTCAGAAATGTTATTAATGTTAAATGGTTTTTTGGGTAAAATCAAGTAAAAATCAATGAAGTAGACTAACTTAAAACCAATTTCACTACACTTTAGGGAACTTTTGCATATCATCAATGCCTTTTAGTCTGATCAATGCTAGCACCACCTTTTAGAGAGCAATGGATCTTGCTTTCAAAGATGTAATAGGGAAGTTTATCATAATATATCTTGATGATTTGACCATTTTTTTAAAACATCATCCTGACCATGTGCATCATTTACAAGTGTTGGAATGCTATAAGCAAAATGGTATTTTGCTTAATCTTAAGAAGTCAATTTTTGGGGTTACAGAAGGTAAACTTCTCGGTCACACTGTATCTTGAGAAGGCATTAAAATTGACTCATAAAGAGTCAAATATATCCAAAATCTTACTCTTCGTGCTAGTAAGACTATCATTCATTCTTTCTTTGGAAAGGTGAATTTTTTGTGAATGTTTATTCTTGAATTCGTAGAGAAAACTTGCCACATTGTCAACATGATGCAGGGTAAAGCCACTTTCCATTGGACTATAGAAGGAAAGTCAGTGTTTGAAGATATCAAAAAAGTGATCACCCATGCCCCAATCCTAGTTTGTCTAGATTATACCAAAGACTTCGTAGTATATAGATATGCTTCTAGACATACAGTTTCAGCCATTTTGGTCCAAAAAAAAAGGTGTATAATCTCCCATATCATTTATGAGTTTCCATCTTAAATATCATGAATTAAAATATTCAAATATGGAGAAGCATGCTTATGCCATGGTTAAGGTGGTGAAGCATTTTAGATTTTATATCCTGAATTCACATATTATTGTCCTGGTGCCTGATACGACAGTGAAGTCCATTCTAACTCAATAAGAGTTTGGTACTAAAAGGGGCAATTGGATTTCTAAAATTTAGGAGTTTGTTATTGACATCAAACCTACCAAGATTGTGTGGGGAAGAGGCCTCCACCAATTAATTACTGATAACATACCAAAGAAAACAAGGCATGAAGAAATAGAGGTCAAAAATGTGCCTATAGTTCTCTTGGTCACTACTACTGATGAGTGGTATTCTGATATCACTCATTTTATTACCTATGGTGAGTGTCCCACCCATATATCCTACAAAGAAAAAAGGAATGTTAAGTTAAAGGCTGCTAACTATGTCTTGTGGGACAATGGTTTGTATAAGAGAAGCCTTGATTAGGTATTTCTTCATTGCATCGATGAGGTACAACAAAGTAAACTTTTGGAGTCCTTCCATAATTTATCTTTTGGAGGACATTTTTATACACCAGTGATGGCTCAAAAAATTCTATGAGTTAGATATTATTGGCCTACACTATTTTAAGATGTGTATAAATGGGTACGTAAGTGTGAGTTATGTCAACAGTTCATTGGGAAACCCAAATTGGCCACATTACCCCTCAAGCCAGTGGTGATTGAAGAACCTTTTCAATAATGGGGTATTGATTTCATTTTCACCATGAACCCATCCTTAAGTGTTGGATATGACTATGATCTCATCATAAATGACTATTTTACCAAGTGGGTGGAAGCCATTCCAACTAAGCATGCTAATTTAGAAGTGGTATGCAATTTCCTTAAAGAAAATATTATTTCCTAATTTGGGGTCCCAACTAAGATTGTAATAGATAATGATTCTTGTTTCACTTATTAAGAGGTTACTAAGTTTTTCTAAAATTACAGGATTATTCTTTCCCACTCCTCTGACTACTATCCACAAGGACATGGTCAAGCATAATCAAACAACAAGAATCTAGTTACTATTATCAAGAAATTGGTAGATAATAATAAAAGGACTTGGCATAAATAATTGTTTGATAATTTTTGGGCAAATAAGATTACACCCAAGAGGGAAATAGGCATGTCACCATTCTAACTTCTGTATAGTTTGAATGCAGAGATACCAATCACCTTGTAACTACTAGCACTGAAGTTGGCAAAGGCGATCGAAGATTCAACCTTTAAAAATTCCATTGATAAAAGGATCATGTGCTTAACTGAACTAGATGAGTAGTGAACCATGGTAGTGGATTGAATTACTACACATAAAAATCAAGTAAAGAAACTCTTTGACAAGAGAGCAAGGATTCATGATTTTTAGATTAGAGATTAAGTCTTCTTGTGGGACAAGAGGAGAGAACCAAAGGGAATGCATGGTAAATTTGACTCTTTGTGGAGAGGTTCATTTACTATTCATCAAGTCTATGGTGAAAATAACTTCTTGATAGAATATCAAGATGGAATGCCATTTACACTGCCTCACAGTGGGCAACATCTGAAGCACTTCAATCCTAGAAGTATTAGATGAGTTCATTTATACATTTGTATAGTCTTACATTAATTATTTTTGGTTGGTTTTTCATGTCTTTTTCTTTCTTATCTTGACTCTGTGACCCAATGACATGGATGAAGGCACTTAGAGACTAGTTTCTACTCCTGTTGGTTGTTTCAAGATTCGATCAATGGAAGTTCCCCAATAGGAGCCAATTATTATTTCCAAAATCAACTACACTCATTTTTGAAATAACCCCTACAAAACTTGTTTGTTTCATGTTTTTCACTCTAAGTTCATCTTTCAAGACAAGTTTCACTTGATCTCAAGTTTAGTCAACTGACATCCTTGAAAAGTTTGTGACCTTCCCTCGTTACGATTGAACCAAGAAATGTGAAATTTATTGAGCTCTCAATGTGATCAAAGTGAAAATAGAGATTTTTCAAGGAGTTAGTATTTAAGTTTTTCTTTTCATGCAAGGTCAAAAAAAATTGTAGCCATTGCATATCCTTTTCTTTTTTCATGTAATTGTTAGGGTGTGGAGCTAAAAACTTCACCAAAGAGCATTCATTATCAGGTTCTGGTCTACACAGACACTAGCATCAATCAGGAGTGACCAACGTCAGTCACAGGCAGTTGCAGAGACACCGACGTTGGTTACCTGCGTGTCCAGAAAGCTATTTTTGTGGACAAAAGCGAGTGTTTGCATGATAAGTTTGAGTTGTAGACTCAAGCTCGCATCTCTATTATTAGCATTACTATTTTTAGAGCCCTTGTTTAAGTGGTTTAACTATTTGTTGGAAGTACATGCTCAAGTCTCCTAATTCTATATGTAGAATTAGATCTTCTTAGCTTAGTAGATGTATTGTAGAAGAATTGGTGTGTGAAGAACAGTACAGAATTGAATCAATCCAGGCTTGTTGGAGTTGATTGTTCTTGAGAGAGATAGCTCTTGAGAAATAGAGATCTATTGAGAGATCTATACATCTAGGAGAGGTGTGGAAGAAAGAAGCTTTCTTCAATTGTATTTTTTTTGTAAAGAGTTTGTTAATACAAGTTTTCAGGGTGTTTTCTTGTATCTCTTGTTCTTGCTATTATCATTCTAATTACTTGTCAATCTGATTTAATTCCATGTTTATTGCTGTCACAATTATAATCTATTGTTGGTTTGATCCCCCAACAAGTGGTATCAGAGCCTTGGTTACAGGTTCAGAGCTTGATAATTGGTATCAAAGTTCAGGTTCACTAACAGGTAGTTCAGATCTGTGTAGTGTGTATTGATTACAGGTTCTCACAGGAGTTTCTGCAGGGATTTCTGTTTGAGTGGGAGAAGCAATGGCAGATTAAAGTAAATTGAGAATGGAAAAGTTTAATGGAAAAAATTACAAACACTGGAGAATGCAGATAGAGGACTATCTGTATCAGAAAGATCTCTACTTATCGTTAGCAGGTATTGCAAAGAAGCCCAAAGACATGGAGGATGAAGAATGGGAAGTTCTTGACAGAAAGGCTCTGGGTTCTATAAGACTGAGTCTAGCATCCACTGTGATATCCAATTTATCATAGGCAAAGTCTACGGTAGAGTCGATGACTACGTTAGCAAATTTGTATGAAAACCCCTCAGCTTCTAATAAGGTATATCTTATGAAGCAGTTATTTAATTTGCATATGAATGAAGGTAGATCTATTTCTACTCATCTGAATGATTTCAATGGTATTGTGAATCAATCAAGTTTAGTGAATATAGTGTTTGATGATGAGATAAAAGCTCTTTTGATATTATGTTCTTTGCCTGAAAGCTGGCATGGCTTAGTAATGGCAGTAAGTAATACTGCATCTGCATCAAATATTTTGAAAGTAGAGGATGTTGTTAGTGTTATCTTGAATGAGGAAATACGTAGGAAAAGCATAGAAGAGACATCCGATAACGCTTTAAGTTTTGAGAGCAGGGGAAGGCAGAAAGAGAAGAGCAAGAAAGGTAGAGCAAGATCCAAATCAAAGGGGAAAGGCAGATCTAAATCCAGAAACGGCAGAAGGCCACAATGCTGGAATTGTGGAAAGATGGGGCACATAAGCAGAGATTGTTGGTCAAAGCCTAAGGAGGACAACCAGCACGAAGGAAAGGAAGAAGCCAAGATTGCAGGTATTGCACAGGATGCTTTAATTTTCTCTCTGCATAATAATATAGAATCTTGGGTATTAGATTCTGGTGCATCTTTTCATGCTACTCCTAACATGGAATATTTCAGTGACTATATCCATGGAGATTTTGGAATAGTGTATCTAGGGGATGATGAGCCCTGTAAAATAATTGGCAAAGGTAAAGTGCAGCTGAAGATGCAGAATAGCAACACATGGGTGTTGAGAGATGTGATGCATGTTCCTAGCTTGAAGAGAAATTTGATTTCTGTAGGAAAGTTAGGGGATGAGGGTTGTACAATAACTCTCACAGTAGAATCTTGGAAGGTGACCAAGGGTGCACTTGTTATGGCCAGAGGTAAGAGAGAAGGTACTCTCTATTTGTGTAATTGTGTTACTAACAAATCTCCTTCTGTATTATCTACTTTAGATGTGGATGCTAAATTGTGGCACTCAAGGCTTGGCCACATGAGTGAGAAGGGGATGTCAATTCTTAAGTCTAAAGGTATGCTTTCAGATTTAAAAGGCATAGATCTAGAGTTTTGTGAGCACTGTGTATTTGGAAAACAGAAAAGGGTTAGTTTTCTCAAAACTGGGTCTACTAAGAAGAGGCACAAGTTGGAGCTTGTTCGCACAGACGTGTGGGGACCGGCTCAGGTTGCTTCCATTGGAGAATCACAGTACTATGTATCTTTCATAGATGATGCCACAAGGAAGGTATGGATCTATTGTATTAGAAATAAATATGATGTATTTGAGACTTTTAAAGTTTGGAAAGCTATGGTTGAGAATGAAACAGGTAAAAGATTAAAGTGCCTGAGATCAGACAATGGTAGTGAGTTCTGCAATCATAAGTTCAAAGATTATTGTTACATGCATGGAATCTATAGGCAAAGGATGGTTCCAAGGACACCTCAGTAGAATGGAATTGCTGAAAGAATGAACAAGACAATAATGGAGCGTGCAAGATGTATGAGATTGCATGCCAGTTTGCCCTTACAATTTTGGGCACAAGCTGTTGACACTGTAGTGTACCTGATTAACAGAGGACCCTCTACAGCTCTGGATGGTGGTATTCCAGAAGAGGCATGGACAAGTAAAAAGGTTGATCTCTCATATCTCAAAGTTTTTGGTTGTGAAGCCTTTGTGCATATAGATAAGGAAAATAGAAAGAAGCTTGATGCTAAGTCTATGAGATGCACGTTTATTGGCTATGGCTCAGATGATTTTGGTTATAGATTGTGGAATCTAGAAACTAATAAGGTAATCAGGAGCCGTGATGTTGTTTTCAATGAAAGAGTGATGTATTGTGATCAGCTAAGGAAGTTGGATCAATTTGAACAAAGCAATGGTGAATTGGATGAGGTGAAAGTCCAAGATGAGCTTGCAGGAAAAAGAAATAATCACTTACAAGAAAACATAGAGACCGACGTCGACAGGTTAGGAACCGGTGTCGATAGGATAGAAACTGGCATCGGCCATATAGAGATCGACGTCGGCCGTACAGGTACCGAGGTCGGTTAGGCAGAACCGATGTCGGCCAGTAATAGGTCTGCAGGTGATTGAGGTCGGTCACTGTCAGAGAATTTGGGTGGATAGAGTGTTATGGACGAGTCTCAGACACCCATCAAGAGGTCAGAAAGGGTGAGTAAGCCTCTAATTAGATATTCTCCTTCTTTATTTTATTTATTGCTAATTGATGGTGGAAAACCAGAGTGTTTTGAAGAAGCAATACAGGTGGAGTCCAAGAGTGAGTGGGAGCGTGGCATGGTTGAGGAGTTGGAGTCCTTAAGAGAGAACCAAACATGGGATTTGGTTGAATTGCCAGCTGGTAAGAGAACACTTAAGAATAGATGGACCTACAGGTTGAAGGAAGGTGAGAATGGAAAGATGAGATACAAGGCCAGATTAGTGGTAAAAGGATTTGCACAAAAGCCAAGTATTGACTTTGGTGAGATTTTTTCTCCTGTTGTTAAAATGACTTCAATAAGGGTTGTATTGTCTTTGGTTGCTTTTGAGGATTTGCATCTTGAGCAGCTAGATGTTAAGACAACATTTCTTCATGGAGATTTGGATGAGGAAATTTATATGGAACAGCCAGAAGGATTCGAGGTCAAGGGTAAGGAGAAGTTTGAGTGCAGGTTGAAGAAAAGCTTGTATGGCCTCAAGCAAGCTCCTAGGCAATGGTACTTAAAATTTTATAGGTTTATGACTGAGCATGGCTACAATAGGTGTCAATCAGACCATTGTGTGTATTTCAAGAGATTTGATAATGGTAGATATATTATTCTATTGTTGTATGTAGATGACATGCTGGTTACAGGGTCTCACATGCAGGATATCTCAGAGCTTAAGATAAAATTAGCTCATACATTTGCTATGAAGGATTTGGGAGCAGCAAAGAAAATCCTTGGCATGAGCATTAAGAGAGACAGGAAAAATCACAGGTTGATATTGTCTCAAGAAGATTATGTGGACAAGGTGTTGAAACGGTTCAATATGCAGGATGCTAAACCGGTAAGCACACCTTTGGCTGGACATTTTAAGTTGAGTAAAGAACAATGTCCTAATTCATATGATGAGGTAGAGTACATGAGTAAGGTTCCATATTCTTCCGTAGTAGGGAGTCTGATGTATGCAATGGTGTGTACTAGACTGGATATTGCCTAAGCAGTGGGAGTTGTAAGTAAGTATATGGCTAATCCAGGTAAGGAACATTGGAAAGCAGTTCAGTGGATCCTTAGATATCTTAAAGGAACCAACAGTAGGCACTTGTGCTATGGAAGTTCAGATACTTCTCTACATGGCTATGTAGATTCAGATATGGCAGGTGATTTGGATGGTAGGAGGAGCACTATAGGTTATGTTTTCACTGTAGGTGGAACGGTGGTTAGCTGGATATCTAAGTTGTAGAAGGTTGTTGCCTTGTCAACTACAGAAGCAGAGTATATTGCAGCCACAGAAGCTAGCAAGGAGATGATATGGATGACACGGTTCATGGATGAGCTTGGTAAGGAGCATGAGGGTTATAAATTGTATAGTGACAGTCAGAGTGCAATCCATTTGGCTAAGAATTCAGCCTTTCATTCAAGAACAAAGCACATACAGCTAAGGTATCACTTCATACGACAGGTATTGGAAGATGGTGAGTTGAAGCTGGAGAAGATCCATACAGATAGGAATCCTATTGATATGTTAACCAAGCCAGTTACAAAGGAGAAGTTGAATCTTCATTCAACTTCTGTTGGTCTTCATGATTGAGTTGAAGATGGAGGAGCTAGAAGATGTTGCTGTATAGGTACTGGTGTAGCTGTTTATCTCCAAGTGGGAGATTGTTAGGGTGTGGAGCTAAAAACTTCACCAAGGAGCATTCATTATCAGGTTTTGGTCTACACAGACACCGGCATTAGTCAAGAGCGATCGACGTTGGTCACAGGCAGTTGCAGAGATGCTGACATCGACAGAGAGTCAGCTGACGGCGGTCACAGACAAGCAGCAGGAACTGACGTCGGTTACCTGCGTGTCCAGAAAGCTATTTCCATGGACAGAAGCGAGTATTTGCATGATAAGTTTGAGTTGTAGACTCAAGCTCGCGTCTCTATTATTAGCATTACTATTTTTAGAGCCCTTGTTTAAGTGGTTTAACTGTTTGTTGGAAGTACATGCTCAAGTCTCCTAATTCTATATGTAGAATTAGATCTTCTTAGCTTCGTGGATGTATTGTAGAAGAATTGGTGTGTGAAGAACAGTACAGAATTGAATCAATCCAGGCTTGTTGGAGTTGATTGTTCTTGAGAGAGATATCTCTTGAGGAATAGAGATCTATTGAGAGACAATACATCTAGGAGAGGTGTGGAAGAAAGAAGCTTTCTTCAATTGTATTCCTTTTGTAAAGAGTTTGTTAATACAAGTTTTCAGGGTGTTTTCTTGTATCTCTTGTTCTTGCTATTATCATTCTAATTACTTGTCAATCTGATTTAATTCTGCATTTATTACTATCACAATTGTAATCTATTGTTGGTTTGATCCCCCAACAGTAAAGGTGGCAATTTTCATCACCCTTACATCTTTCCATGCAGGGGCAATGAAAATCACCGCTCTCACATTTTTTTTAAACCTCACATGCAAGGGTGGTGATTTTTTTTTCCCTTGCATGACATCAATTTTCACATGTGGCATTTAAGGCCATAAGCACTAAGTTTTTGGGGTCAATTTTAGCCCCTTTCAAACCTAATTTGAGCCTCATTTGGATCATTCTAGGTTGTTTACTCTCCTCCCTACATCCATTTGACCATGCGAATGAGTAGGATCATATTTTTTTTGGATTCAAGCATGGGATTGCATTTTTCCAGGTTAGTTTTGTGTTCTTTCTTGTTTTATTTATATGTTTTCATCTTGTTCTTCCTATTTTGTTTAAATTATAGTTTTTTCTCTTTCCTCCATTGTATTTTGTCTTTTTCTTCATTTTTCTCCTCCCTCTCCTCCTCGTTAACGACCAAAACCCCATAACCCCATTGACTGAACTAGCTAGTGTAACAACAATGATTTTTTCCACCCTTACACAAAGCCACTAAGCTAATGTGATAGTGACAAAAATCACCACCTTTACAAATCCTTTGCCATTTGTGTAAGGGTGGTAATTTTCATCACCCTTACACAAATTCCCCCAACATGCAAGGGTGGTAGTTTTTTCCACCCCTACACAAATTTCATGTGCAATAGTGGCAAAAATTGCCACCTATGCACAAACCATTAGTCCCCAATATGTACAAGTGGCAAAAATTACTACCTATGCATAATGACTTTCCCTTATATGCAAGGGTGACAATTTTTTCCACCCCTACATACATTTCCTAAAATTTTCCTAACTCTGAGAAATTTTAAATTTTCACTTTTCAAAGCTCACTTTCCTTTGGCTTTCTAACCTGCTCATGCCTTAGCCCTTTAAAGTGCATTCCCATGGTCATGATCATCAAATGTGCAGTTTTCCTAGATTGCTATTTTTTTCCCTAATTTTATGATCATGATTCTTGTTGTAGTTTCTCTCAAGAATCCTTCTTTGTTGATGCCCTTTTTACAAAATTTCTTCCAAATGACTGATGTTTCTTTGCAAAAGTTAAAGACAATGAAATACAAGTATCAAAGTGTTTTCTCAATCACCTTAGTTACTTCTAATGCTGATGACATTAGGGATATAGAGATTAGTCATGTAGATATGGCTGAGTTCATAGAAAGAACCAAATTGAGCAACCCCATCCATGAAATGAAGAAGATAATCAAGATTAATATCCATCTAGTATCTTCTTTTCTTGTAGCAGCCCAAAACATAGAGTTTGTTCTCTAGTGCACTCAGTTATATGATAAGGATACCAAGGCTATGTTAGATAATGGTGGTAATTTGGTAATTAGACTAGACCCTGAGTTCATTGAAAAAGTGTTCATGTGTCCTTCCGCTACTGAAGTATTAAATCTTGATTTTTTTGAAGCACAAGGGGAATATGACAAATATCATGAAAGAGTGAAGAAAGTGATCAACAATAGATGGATTAAAATTCCAAGGGTGAACTTGTCAAGATGGCCATAGAGCTTTCTGAGCAGTGATTTCATAGAAGAAGTTGGTGACCTGATCACTCTTCTCAGTAGGGTAAGAGGTCTACCTTCTTCCTCTCAGTTTCACGAATGGATGTACCCCTTTATTAAGATAATTTTCCAAGGCAAACAAGTCATTTTTGGGGGAGAAAAAATAAGTAATGCTCTACATGAGAAATTGATGAAGGTATCCACTACCTCTAAATTCTACATGATGTCATACCTAGTGTACATTATGGCATTGATGAGAACCTTCCCAAGATTAACATCAGAAGGAGACATGAGAGTAACCCTGGTATATCAATATTATCCTTAGTTGACATTGAAGGGTTCCATCCATCATTTTATAAGGGTAAATGATGCTTTCTTTGTGGTATTTTTGTGTCTCTTTGATCCCCAATTAGAATAGAAAAGAGTGTCAGACGAAGCCTGGATAGTTGTGAATGACTTCGGGTATATGTTCTTGTAGTTCCCTTCTTTTTCTTATCTTCAAGTTGGATTTTTCCAAGGTCATCCTCATATGCTCCAAGATTCCCCTCAGAAAAATTAGTATTGATGGAAATATGTAGGCAAATAATCATCGTACACAATAAGCAGATGGAACTCAAGAAACTTGGCTTCAGGTTCCTAATTAAAATTAGCAAGTTCTCAGTATTAATCACTGCTAAAGCTAATGTTATGGAGACTGAAATGCAACTCATAACTATGAAACATTTCAAAATGAGGTAAAATTGTAACTCTAGAGGCTATCTCCATCAGTGACCCCATGATTCAAAAAGTAGAAAAGACCTATCTCAAGGGAAAAGTACTTAGATAAGCTGCATGCACAAGGAATTTCCTTGCTCACTGAGTTGTCTAAGAAAATGGGTAAGATGAATAAAGTGAGAGCATAATTAGATGACCTTATCAATATCATTTTGCAAGATATTTAAATCATAAATAATTATCTTGATAAGTGGGTGGATATGAAGAAGTTGAAAATAAACACCCTAGTATCAATTAACATCATTGCTGATAGAGACTCTTATACTGAAACAAAAGAAGCATTAATATATAGGAGTTAGGTGCTTAAGGAGTTAATCAGTGACCTTGAATCATTGAAAGACCTTAGTGAATAAAGTGACATCAGTTTGTTGCACAAGTTAGAGGAGCTACCTTTGAAGCTTACATCGCAAGACAACCAATTCCTTTCAGCTGAAGAAATGGTTGAGGAATTCAAAGGTATGTTCTGAAAGGAATTTGAAGATAAACCGTTCTTGGTGTCCTCTATGGATAATATACTAGATAATCAATTAACTCTAGATAATCTAAAAACTAGGTTAACTAGTCATGCAAAATCGGTCATGGTAGTGAAAGATGCCATAGTTAGGGCAAAGATGATTTTGAAGAATACTGTTACTCCAAATAGTATTGGAATACAAGTAGCTATCACCATGTACGATGCTCATATAAAGAAATATGGAGCTACAAATTGAATCAACTTTTCATTGATTTAATTTCCCTTTTTCTAAATGCACTCTTGTAACCGCTTTGGACATTTGCACATGTACTTTTGTCATGCGTAATTACATGTAAAAATATGGAAAGTCCAAAGTCAACAAAGACTTATATCTTTGACTAGGTTAGAATATTTAAGTCTTTTCTCAATTCTCAAGGCCTTTCCCTATAAATAAAGAGAGCCTCTTTTGTAATATGGATCTTTTTGTAATTAAAAGCGAAAAACTCTACCCAAATTGAGATGCTACCTGAGACTTTGAAATCATATTCTAAATCATATTTTATTAAATGAATGAGAAAGTAGGTTACTTTTTAGACTTTACATTGGAATAACTTGTGTTATTTAGGAAATTATTCGTATGTCCTTTTCCTAATAATATATCATTTATTTTATTAAACAAGCAAAGTGTGTGGAAATTATCTAAAGATATTTTGAAGTTAATTATGAAGACTTTGTGCTGCTATAAATACCTTTAGCCCATGTTTTTCATATTTTAGTGAGAAGGGTATTATAAAGGCTTTGAACTAATTTTATCCCTTGTGATCTTATGCTCTATTTTAGTTTTCAGTGGAGACTTTGAGCTGCACTTCATTATATAGTTTTATTGGTCCTAAATTAGAAAGAGAAGTAATGAAAGACTTTGTGCTTTTGTGGGTTTCTTGTGGATCCAATTACTACCCAAAAAGTTTTCCTACTGTTTACTGGACATCATTTCTAAAAGAAGAAGATTGTTTTCAGTTATTACAAAGGAATTTTCCTTTACCTTGTGAACATCATCTCTGAAAAAAGAGAGATGGATGGTGTGATTTCACCCCTAAGTCTATTTTTAGTTTATATTAATATATAATAGTTTATAGGGAACCTCCCCTTGATGAGAGGAGAGATTTATCTCACTATGCTATCGTAAACCTACACTTTTTGCCATATAAATCTCCTTATGTTGTGGTCGGTATACCCATTTTTGTATCAGTTAGTTGATGACAAAATATTCATCCAACACATTGTATCCAAAACTAGCTTTCCATTTTCTTTCTCCTTTAGGTGATCACCAAAACAATATAGGTCTAAGTAGGTTAGGTTATTGGCATCCCAATTTATGTGGATGGTTGAGATGGGTCAATTAGTGAATTCAAAAATGGAGGCATAGACTAGAATCTCAAATGCAACTCATTTTTGTGATTAGGGAGGGTTAGTTGTGCTGAAGTAGAAGTATTTAAAGAGAGTACTGAGAAAAATTTGTAACTAATCAATGTTTAAGGAAAATGTGATACCAATGGTAGTGGTAGTAGGTGAATTAGGGAGTGAACTAGCCTAAATCTCATTCCAATAATTTAAATAATGAGATGGATCTACAATATTGGTTACCACTACAATAGACATTATAGAAGTTGAGGACAAATAATAGTGGGTTGAGGTACTTACATGTTACACAAAAGAAACTAAGGGAACTATTGTAGTAGTTTTCATTAATTTCTTTTGGGATTACGTACTTAAAGACACTCTTATTGATTGACCACTTTTAGAAGCTAGGGGTCTTAAATCTACTTCATCCTTAGTGTCTCCCTCTTTTAGAAGTATCTTGGTGGAAATTGAACTAGTCCCCAAAATTTTTGTATCCCATGATTTGGCCTCTTCTTCTTCAGTCTGTTCATCTTTACGATCACTCTCATTAGTCTCACTAATAAATACTAAGAGTGATGTCTCATATTCACTTTACCATTCTAATTCATCTGAGGGTAATTTATTTAGTTCCTCCTCACTATCCAATACCTATAGGGGTTATATTATTATAGAATCCTTCCTTCCATTAACAAATCCCCTTGATCCCTCATTAGGCGCCTCTTAGATAGGTGTACCCTATGGTGAGGATAGAGGAGTCTTGGGTTTCCCTTTGTACATAATAGGCTCCATGGTGGGGGTAGAAGTTTGTGTGGAGGGAACTGGAGCAGTAACTATATAAACTAGTATGATATTGGGTAGAGATGAGGTGAGATTGGATGGACATAAAACATTAGTTGAGGTGAGGAAGTAAGTAAGAGGAACTTTTTATGTTGTGGTTAGTGGAGGAAAGGGAAACATATAAAAGGCTCCATTGGTCCCCATAGTGGTGGCTTCTGCATGAATTAGAGGTGAAGGTCGGTGAGCAGAATTGACTAAGGAGATGAAAGAAGGAAGACAAACTTCTTGAACTGTGGTTAGTAGAGGAAAAAATAACATAGGGAAAATTCCACCACTACCCATGGAATTTGTGGTGCCTTATACTATAGAGTGTGGAGAAAGGATCATTTCCATTGTAGTAGTTGTTATGATGGCAATGGAAAGTGGTGAGCCCTGAGGAGATGCCTGAGGGGGTACCTGCTCTTATGTTTCCATTTTTTAAAGGGTCCCCTTGGGAGGCTCTTAAACCCAATTTTTCTTTTCAATATTCTTAGCCTTCTCTTTAGTTGTTTTAGTATTATAATGTATGTTCCTATCCACCACTATTTACATGATGAACTTCTTCATCTTAGTGTGGACCTCTACATCACTCAGGGTATTCATAAACACCTCATCATGCCAAGTGTGGATGTGCTTGTATTCAATCTTTACCATTTTTTTGAATCTCTTTAGGTGTTTCCTCATGTTCTCCCTAGGATCCCATTCTCTTTAAGATGCCTACTTGAAATCATAAGTGGTTTAGATTTTTCCCACCTGCTAGAAGTGTTCCCATTTGGTGTATTAAATATTGCCAATACTAAGGGGAGTTGGGTGAATAGTTCCCTACCTCTTATTTCTTAGCTAAACATCCATAGAGTCAACCAATTGGGAAATAATTTCTTATTTTACAATTTTTTTTGGGACCAACCTGGGTATATACATAAGATGGGCTTTGTTAACATCTATCCTTATTATGGTGAAGTATGAATAGAAACAACAATCCCCCATCTTGCCCATGCTATTCTTGGTTTGATTTGATATCCTAGGCATATATTTTACATAGATGTCTTAGTATACCATCATTTAAAAGGTCTTAGTAATCTTGGTCATGTTCCTCCTAAACTTGTGAATGTGGAGGATGTTGAACATTTCACATATCCTACTCTTAGGGTACTCTTTAGAAGGCTCTTGAGGCTCTTTGAAAGATGCATGGATAGTTTTAGTTATAGCATCCACCATGTAAGACATCATATAGAAGTTATGATTTGAGGATTTATTCAGATTGGTTATTGTGTTGATGATGTTGAAACTAATGATTTCCCTATGTAAATTATCCCTTTAGAGGTGAAAATAAGGTCAATCATGGGAATCCACACCTCATTAACATAATTCATTCTGGGAAATTGTAGATTTTATTTAATAGGGCCATGGTAATTCTAACTCCAAGTCAGAAAGTGGTTATATGGATAGTAGAGTAAGGCTTATTATTGTAAAATTATTGGGTTCATAGGCCCCTTATTGTAGCTTGGTGGCTACATTATTTTCATGTATCTAAGAATTCACTAGGGGTTGGTCATATTTTATCTCAAGGGAAGGTAGCATGTAGTACCTTTTGAATGAAATATTAAGTTTACTTTTTTTATTTTGGGGGGCTTCAAGTGAGTGGGTGGATGCCATGTGGCATATCTTGATTAGTTGTTAAGTTCCTAGGGGAAGGAATGAAAAATGTTGGACCTCCTATATAAAACAAAAAGTGAACATGAATAAGGTTACCTTGAAGGTGTCTCCTTAGAGATACCTTTCAAACATGCATAAGGGTACCCTTGAAGGTATTACAAGGCCCTTCAAGGTATAACCTAATACAGCCTTCAAAAAGACCTTGAAAGGCCTTGTAATACCATTAAGGGTACCCTTATGCATGTTTGAAATGTATCTCTTAGGGTATACCTTCAAACTCTTGGGTCCACCATAGAGGTTCAAATTACATATAGGATCCCAAAATATAAGTAGCTAATCATTTTCCATAATTTTGCTCAAAACCCCCATTGCTCAATATCATTTTGCATACTAATAAATCACATGGTTTAATGTTGATTTAATTAGTTATTTTTATCTACATGGATATTATGCTCTTATGCATGTTTTAAAGGTATCTCCTAAGAGATACCTTCAAAGTAGGATGAAATGAAGATTGAAGTATGTAGTATATGATATTAAAAGCTATTTTTTTTGGATTGGCATAAAATGTCATTAATAAAAAGAGTTATACATTACCTTTTTAACATATTTAGGTTTTACCATATCTCCATGCTTATGTGATGATATAAATAGAGTTTTATCTCCTACATATAGGTATAATTTGGACTAATTTTATAAATAATTTGATTAAATTTCCTCATGTATTTTGCAAATGTCCAAGCTAAAAATCATATGTCAATGTCTTTCTAATTTGGAGACTATGTTTTTCTAATAAATAATGGTAAGTTCATTGGTGAAGTAAAAATACACAAAGTTCTAGGTCTTGATGTTGACTCTATGGAATCCTTAAATATCATTTCCACACAACATAATGAGGAAATACCTATTGAATGTGTAAGTGTTAATGTGAATAAAGATTTTGATCCAACTCTATGACTTACATTTCCTATAGATTTTATGGTAATTTGGGGGATGTAGTTGATATTTTTACTATATGGGGCACAAGAATGATGTAACACATCACAGACAATTTTTATATAGAGAATGATATGGAAGAAAGACAATAATTTAAATTCAATTACGCATATACAACCATTAAAATAAGAAATCCCTAGCTTGGATTCATTGGTTTGATATATAAATGATCCTACAACATTTCATAGCCTAAGAAATAATTTTATTAGGGAAAGGGTACAATTATTACACAGATGTATAACTCTTGTAAATGAAGAAAAAAATTGCTTTTGGTTATGTTGAGTTTGCACAACCAAGGGATATTTTTTGTTGAATTCATGTCCCAATGTTATAAAATTAATTGATAATTTACATAAGTCACATTTTACAACATTGTGATACTTTCAGTATAGAGGCAACTGAAACCTATATCATTAGATGGCCTTCTAACAAGATAGTGGACACTTAATGTAGAGCAATAAATTTACCATACAGGACACCAAAGGAGAAATAAATTGGAAATGTTTAGAAATTAGTGGAGAATTAATTCATTCCTTGAATGACATTCTTAGTGCAAAGGCATCCAAAAAATTCAACTCATAGCTACAACTACTTGGGCTAAAAAATAAATTAGCCAAACACTTCACTCAGCCAAATGGAGTTTGATGAAAGCATAGATAGTGAGATTATGATAATGTATGTAGATAAATGTTATACCAAAAAAAAAATTTAGTTAGTATTTTCATTTTAAATTCTAAAATATGAAAGGATAAAGTTGCTTGATTTCACCACAATAGATAGGAGGCAACATGTCTTGGATGCCCTTTTTGTCAGTTTGTTTACGAAAAATAAAAATAAAACTACCATTGATTTTTAGGGTACAAAGATATGTTTGGAATATTGGCTTAAATATATGGATTGAAGAGAATTAGATTTTTGACATTCAAAATTGTCAAAAAAATGAAATGCATTCCATGCAGAAATGTTTTGACAAAATCTGTAAAAGAAGACAATGGTAGTTAAAAATTTTTTAGACCAATTAGTGGATGATTTTGCAGATGTTTATCCATGATTAACATGTTATCTAGATATATATTCCCCATAATAAATTATTCAACATCTTCCATCATCTTTCACTCAAGAATTTATGAGGTACCACATCAATACACAACTAGTAGATATGAAATATGAGACAATATCCTAGCCAAAATTCAATAACATGTGGAGAAAAAAATTCATGATGTGACCATTACCAAGTTTGATGACTTTTCTAGGTGTAAAACATGCATCTTATTGACTCGACAAAAAGGCTCTAGGTCCCTCGCTAGAGATCAAGAAGATTGTATCAATCAATAATTCATGATGCCCTCAAATTAGATACTTTATTCAAGACAAATGTATCACACATATAAATTAATATCAAATAAATACCCTGAAGAATGCCTCAGTGTCATTCATGACAAGGTGGAATGTCAAAAAACAATTTCACCAAGGACAGTGACAAAAATCAAAGTAGTTACCAATAGAATAGTAGAGTTGTCAATGGCAGGGATTATAACACATGGTTATGGTGCAGATGGATATGGGAATTTTTTCTACCAAATTTTCTTGGAGGGTCTAACTTTTCTATCACCTCATTAAATAAGTGCTTCAAGGATATAGAAATAACAATGTTAAATACGTACATATCTTTACTATATAAGCTTGGATCTTTTTTATATCCAATGTATGATGCACTTTTGTCTAATAACAGCTACCCTAAATTCAAGAAATACATATAAGAAGCACAATCAATTGGTGCCTTCAATAAATTTATTTCCAAGCTATACCTTCAACTAAACAACTATTTTGGGGAAATTAAGAACAAGTACTTCCCTCCATCCATAATTATGTTTTAAAAATGTCTAACCTTATATGGAACTAATATTACATTTACAAATTCATAAAATAATATTGTTTTATAGGTTTGTGTTACAATATTCATCTCACCTTGTCTAAAAAGGTGTTTTACTTGATATTGAGGTTAGATTTCTCCTTTTAGGATATACCCATGAGGACATCAATGACACATTTGGAAACTTGTCTAAAAGTATAAAGAGGAAAGATGTATGGAGTGCGGCAAAGATGATGGACAGTTATAAGACATGAAAATACAAGAAACTTCATTCCATATTTTATTGAAGAAGTAGTATATTTCAAAGACTATGCTAATATTTACCAACTAAAGGGAAGAAATAAAATATTAGGCTTGACAAAAGGTTAATACTTTCTTCTATGCATGGAACAAGGTCAGCCCATTATGCATTGTAAATAAACTATAAGAGATATGTATTGGTCCCCCTCCCCATTTCATTATGGGGAACAAAATAAAATGGTGACCCAAATGTTCTAGAAGGTAATTTGACAAAAAACATTTTTCAAAGACTTGAAAAATAGGTAAAAGTCATAAGATAACATTGTTTCAAAAGTATCAAATAGAAGTAGAAAAGAAGTGAAAAAATAAATAAATATAACTTGATTATGTACAAAAATTCAATGAATTTGGTTTGACCAAAAATAGTAAGTGGAATGATATAAAATTTTACTTCCAAAACATCCATGACACAATGAAAGAAGATATGTTCCCTTATAAAGTTGAATTTATAAGATATTTTTGTCTTAGAACTCACCATGACATACCCATGCATAGAAATATGCACAAAATGGTTCATGATAGGACCCTTGATTTGGAGAGGCATCTACAGATATATATATGTTGGTCCAAGAAGCAAAAGAACAAAAATTTCATTTGATCTAGCTCAAGATGTGCAAAACATAGATATGATATTTAAATTTTTTGATGATTCTAAATGAGTAGACTACACAACATGGGTTTCTAGATCTAAAAGAAATATTGAAATACTTAAAAAATGGAGATATAGAATGAAGGGTCAAAATAGCTTTGTTCATCCTAGTTCATGTAGGGAAAAAAGATGTAAAAGAAGAAAAACTTTATTTAGGTTTTTTGGACAAGAAATGGAAGCCAAACCCAATTGACACATGTTTACCATCCACACTTAGTATCATACACATTTGGAAACCAAATAAAAATTTGAAAGTTCATACACTTGTTTTCACTAATTTTTTAAAATGCATTATAACAAACAATTTGAATGCATCATCCCACTAGGCACTTTCAAAAATAGTGATAAAGGATTAGGAAATATTGTTTTCTTTAGTGACATTGTCAAATTTGAATGGTGTTTCCTTAATTTTAGAATGAGAAATATGAATGGTTTTTTTTCAAAATTTAGTTTATTTTTTTTTGAATGTATAATGTTTTATTGTTTTATTTATTTATTTTTATATCTAGTGGGACTTTGCATTTTGGGTCTTGGAAAATACACTTCAACATTTGCATATTATATTTTTTACTATAATAATTTAGTATTATGGTAACTATCCATCTATTTGATGGCATTCGGCTATTAGAACATCCACTTCACAATTTTGTGTTTAAAAATGGTCTTCGGCTTTTGTGTATTCCAAATATAAAGATCACATTTCATGAATCATAAATACCTCTTCTGATTTTTAGTTTTTCAAATTAAACTTTACATTTTGCATCCTTCAAAATGGTCTTAGAGAAATGGTCTTCACTATTTACACATTAGAATTTACACTTTGGCTTTTGTACACTATAAAATACAATTTGACATTCCATTGTTTGCAAAAAGGTCTTCAAGGTCTATGCCTCGATTTTTCCCACTTTGGAATTTGCATGTCAAGATTTGTTCTTATGTATTTGCATATCAAAAAATGGTCTTTGGCATTTCAATTTTTGAAATTACACTTCATCCAAGCACTCCAAATTATGCCATGTGGCATAATCTCAGTGAATCATCTATGTGGAAAGATGACCAGTCTAAACAAAAGTACCAAATATCATGAGCACCCAATATTCTAAAACACATCATAATTTCAATAGCTTGAATATCTAGGAGATTATATTAATAGTATAAACATTGAAGTTTTGTTGAGACACCTAAACACCCATGATCAAGCCACTTAGAAATTATTAAGGACTCTCTCATGAATACCAAAGTCAACATGGGAGAATCGGTTTTTGAGCTATCGACATGTGGCATTTGCAAAAATATGATATAAAATTTTATGATCATGGGTATGTCACTTGAAGATTAAAAAAATAGTTCATGATCCAATCAACTACTAACACATGGTATCTTAATCATCCTAGGTGATTTAAATCACATATCGTCGAAGCACTCAATTTATATATGAATTATTTTTCCTTAAGAAAAAAACCACCTAGGCTTATTATCTATAAATTCATGGTCTATGAACCAATTTTAATGGTCATATAAATTTTATTGAAGATATTATAAAGACCACGGGCCTTATAACTATTATGCACATTCAGATAAATGTGATTTATTTATAATAAGTCCCACTATTTTTTGTTAAGTTCATTTAATTATTGATAAATCTTAATTTATTTTAGCTAAGGTGAAAGAGGGGTATATTATAAATTTAATTGTTTATGATATTTTAAAATAATTTTTACTTATTATAAAATACATAATTTAGATAGATATGATTTAAACACATCAAATAAATCTGATTTATTTGTAATATGTCCTATTAAATCTTGAGACAATCCAATTTATATTTGATAGTTTATGATTATTTTAAATAATTTGGACTTTTTACAAATACATTAAATAAATGTGATTTATTTGTAATAAGTACAACTAATTCTTAAAAAGTCTAATCAATTCTTGATAAAGTCAAATTTATTTTTGATAGCTTTCACAAAAATGATTATTAACTATTTTTTATTATTTTAAATAATTTTGACTTATTAAAAATACATTATATAGATGTGATTTATTTGTAATAAGTCCAACTAATTCTTGAGAAGTCCAATTAATTTTTGGTGAAGTGTAATTTATTTATGGTAGTTTTCAACTACTAATTATTTATGATCATTTTAAATAATTTGGACTTATTACAAATACATTATATAGATGTGATTTATTTGTAATATGTCCAACTTAATAATGATACAATCTAAATTATTTTTTATAGTTTTCAAAAAAATTGACCATTAATAATTCCATATTATCTAAAATAGTCCTTTTTAGATTTAGTGACATATGCCCATGTCCCTTGTATTGTGGTCCCTTGGCCTACTTATTGCATGCCTCATGTGCTTGTATGTTTCCTTATTTGTAATATTCTATACCATGACACTTGTATTTGCATATTACACACACACACACACACACACACACACACACACACACACACACACACACACACACACACACACACACACACCAGTTCTGAATGGCATGATATATTTCATGCATATACCTCACCTACTTGGGAGCCTTGATGGAAATCATGCCCCATCCCCTTAGGTAGTTATTCAGATTTTAATGATGTTATACATTTATTACATTTATCTTAACATTCTCGTCTAATTCTAAATTATAGCATAGATCTTACATTTAATACTATTACTCAAATACATTTACATGTTGATGTTATGTTTGTATATTATATTAGAATATCAAGCTCTGTATAACACATTATGCAAAGATACTTATTTATAGGGTATTTATTCAATAGATTTCACAACTACCCTTAAAAGAGGGGGAATTTATAAGTTTTATCATAGAGTTCAGGATCCTACATTTATTTTCATAGATATATTTTAACACACATGCTAAGTTATAGAGATTAGACTTAGGGCAGACATAGAATAAAACCAAGGTTCAATAATTAGTTTAGACCACATATAGATCAAACCAGTCATACATTAACACCCATATAGGGACACTAGCCCCACAAGGTGCTACTATCCACTACAAAGAACTATTGTCTAATATCCCTAACTCTAGGATAGTCTATTACATTTAGACTAGTACACTAGGAACAATACATATTCACATAAATATAGTCATAGGTTTGGTAGTTATGTTCATATTTAGCTCAGATTGAATCATTTCAATCTAGATTCATACTAGTTATTCAAATTTGGGGGAATTATAAATGGCATGATCACTCATACATTTAGATCATTATATATATTCATATATTACATACATTATTAAGATTTAGTATACTCAAATAGTAGATTGTGGGAATGTGCATGGAACATAGTTTCCATGTACTTAGATTTAGACAGGTTGATTATATGGAATGGAAAACTCCATGTCATTATCTATAACATATAGAATTTATATAACATTTTAGGTTGTCACCAAATTCATGCTTTACTCTATCTATAGGGTTGGGATTCTTGAGTGTCCTAAATCCACCTAATATACTTGAGTAGACATGAAGCTGAATACTTAGTTAGATACTTTAATCACTTTGTGTATTATAGTTATAGATGCATTTACTTCATATAGGAGTAAATTATGGAGTCATGGCCTACTTGAATTCTTGATCCACCTACATGATATGGTTTGACACACATATAATCTTATCCAAGCTATTCATAGAGATCAAAATCCACCAAGAAGGGGTGGGCAATGATGGAGTCAAAACTAGATTAAGTTATTGAGCCACCCATATGAATATTAAGCAAACCATCATCTTAGTTCAAGTTATTCAATGATATGATCAATATGTTTCACACACATAAGTTGTCACTAAGTTCATGCATTGGTTCACATACCCAACAAGGTGTACTCATTCCTTTCCTCTCTCTCTTTACTCAGTTATTTCATTTCGTTATAGTCTTTTACTTTTTATTATCACACTAGTATGGATTGATTTTTGCATGTTTCATTGTAGTACATTTACTTGGATCATGTTTTACATGCATAGACTCATATTAACATATTCAAACTTAGCTACATAGGCTTCACTTCCAAGGTAAGTTTAGGTATGCTTATTTTTCATTTATACTATTCATTTCACTTTACTACATTACTAGTATAATTAGGGGTAAATATAATCACCTAAAAGTGGTAAATGGATGCTAAGAGTGTCCCTTGAGTTACCCTACCCATAGGCTATACATATACCTACTCTAGAGCCTTATACTTATATTTTTATCCATTCAATAGACCATAGTCACCTATATCCAATGAAGACATAGTCCTTGAAATAACATCTCTAACCCCAATCTAACTTTCTCATAATTATACCAAAAGGACATTAACACCATATTTGGGACACTACAACCATATCGTGCTAGCATCCCCAACTAGGTGCTACTATCCTTAGCACCAACTCTTCCTAATGTATAATTTTTCAAATGTGTGCCCCACATAATGTTAGCCTGGGCTCATTTTCTTATTTATACAAGTGACAAAACTCTTTAAATACAAGTCTAATCCATGTTTATTCACTATATGAAGAATAGGTTCAAATTTTATTCAAACCTAAGATAAAGTTGTGCAAAATCAAGGTACATTATCCCTATTATACCTTACTCTATGTATACTACCATATACCACAACCCTATGTCCAATTTTTAATAATTTAAAGGCTCAATCTAATTCAAGGAATGTAAGGCCACTCTAATTCTAACATTCACTTGCACATACATCAAACACTGGGTGGGAGAACTACATCAGACTTTATCCCTCTTTGGAATATTGGTATGTAGGCAACTCTCTACACATCAAGTTTTTGAGGATGTCCATTCCATCCTAATAACACACTCAAATATTTCTCATATCACACTTGTAAAGAGAACTAGGTTTCTCACATAAAATCAAGATTTATAGGTACAATATATAGCTATAAGCTCTAGACTTAAAGAAATGGAACACATAAACACAGGTGCAAGTACTCGTTGAGAACATGAACAATCCCATAAATGGAACATTAGTGCCACATTAAGGACACTACACACATATGGTGGTACTATCCAAATTGGGTGTTATTATCTAATGAACAAATGAATACCTAAATCTTGTTGATGACATAGACTACCACCCATATCTCAAGTTTTAGAACCTAGATCATCCATGATAGTCAATTTATATCTAAGTCTCTATTTATCCCTATTTTTTGCTATTTATATAAATATAAATGAGGTAAAATATTATTAAAAAAATAGTCATTAATTATTTCATATTTATTTGACTAATTTAGATATCTAATCCATTTAACCAAATATAGGAATTACATGTGTAAAACCCTAAAAGGTTAGATCACACACCTTGTTAGTTTTAGGGTAGGACATGCACTTAGATGTTTTTTATATTTATTTTACTAGCATGTATTTTAGATATAAATTTTTTTGTGTACCAAAGTAAAAATTATTCAAAACATTAAAAAAATACATGTGATACACATCACTTTGAACCAACAAGTTTACCCTGATGAAATCACTCAAAGATTTTACCTTAGCTTGATATTTCAAAAACAAATTTTGTACCACTTGTTCAAAGGAGAATTGTTACACTATCAATTTTGTTCCAAGCCATTTTACCTTTGTGTAAAACCAAGTTCAAATCCCATTTATAAATTTGTTTCTAAAAATGTGTCTTCATGCTACTAGTTTGAGTTTACGCCATTGTTCATTCAAAAATCCAAGTCTTTCAAAATATCATTCAAAATATATCTTTCAAAGTTTAGATCTAAAAAATATAGTTTACACTTGAGTCTTGTTTAAAAATTGGGATTGAGTGTTTCACCTTTATTTTTTATATTGTGAAACATGGATGGTTTTTTATTTTGATTTTTAAATACCTTTTCCTAGAGACCAATTGTGTCATTTGTTTCAAATCAGGATTTTTAAAATTGAGAGTTTATAAACTTTGCATGCTTAGCCTAAGTTATGTGTCAAGACCTATTTCATGTGCCCATATTGAGTTTTTTTTTCAAATAACTAACCATATTTTGTTTGTGTTAAAACCTATTTCATATGCCTAGATCAAATTTATTTCTAAGGACATATTTCAAGTTTGTTTTTAATTCCAATTTCACACTTAGACCTAGACCAATTCCACTTTCCATGTCCAAATTGACAATGCTCAAAACCAAACATTTTATAAACATCAAGTATTTATACCAACTTGATAAATCATGCCAAATCAAGATTATTTTTGAACCCACATCCAATCCAATCAGGGTCATTTTGACCCCTTTTAGACCATGACAATCAAACCATATCTGACCTAGACCAAGACCAAGTTTATTTCATAACCAATATAAAGTTAAACACCATTTTTTTAGAACAAGACCACCCTCTTTGGGATAATTTCAAAATAACATCATACCAATTATCATATACTAAGATCACCCTTCTTTGGGCTAATTAAAATAACAAGTTTTCCCTTTTCGGGTTAATTTTTCTAATAACAATACCTGATCCCCTACTTATGTTGGTAATACTCCTTTGGATTACATTAGAAACCAATTTATTTATCACCCAAGGAATACCATTCCATGCCATCATCCTTTGGCCCTCATTAGCAACCGAGCTCCATAATGCCCAAGGATTACCATTTTAGGCCCTTCTATTTTGGCCTACATTAGTAAACAAGCTTGATAATACCTAAGTATTACCATTATATGCCCTCTTCCTTTATCTTATGTTATAAACCAAACTAAAAACACCCAAGGATTACCATTCTAATTCCTCCTCCTTTGTCTTGCATTAGCAATCAAGATCTATAACACCCAAGAATTACTATTTCAAGCCTCCTCATTTGTCTTGCACTATCAACCAAGCTATGTAGCACTAAGGGTTACCATTCTAGGCCCTTCCCCCTTTTATTCTAAATTTTGTAGCTCATTATCTCAACAAGGTTACACAATGATCACTAGGTATATTAATTACCATCGTAGACCCACAACGAATCTTTGTTGATCCTATATTATATGAGCCTATTTTTAAAGAGCCCATTCTTGAATCATAAGTGACTACTCATCCATTTCTAAACATACCCCACTTTATAACATCTAATTTTGTCTTTAGGACACAATAGATCCAACCATTACCTATCTAAGATCCATCATTTAAAGACTAAAATTTGTCCAAATCTATGATTTTATAACCAAGTGTAAGCCTAGGCTAAAAAAATCAATTGATCATCAATGTTTTTATTGAAACATGTATTTATGATGAGTTAACTTGTGATAAATAACCCTTCAATGATTACCCCATATTTTAGGAGCCTCACTTTGATAAGATAGTATCTATGGAGTTACTTGTTGACCATTTTCATTTTATTTAGGAGTCTCACTTTGACAAGCTAGTCTTCATTGAGTCACCCTTTGACCATTATTGTATAATTGAGGAGCCTCACTTTTACAAGTTAGTCTCTATGGATTTTCCTATTTACCATTTCCATTTTGTTGAGAATCCCAAATTTGACAAGTCAGTCTTTGTGGAGTCCTTAACTTATCCTAGTTTTGAAGATCCCATTGTTCAACCATAGGCCATTACTTATCCAATACCAAACATTCAACAAAACATATTTTCTACCACACTAGAAGAAGAATCATCATTAAATTTAGGTTCTATTTTTGAACCAATATAAAATTTAGCATTAGAATTATAATCAATGTCAGTCTCAACATTAGATTTAGAATCCTTTGAGTTAGAATCAACTTCATAATCATAATATATTAGTGGATGTTACAACACTTGTTACACAAACCTTCCAAATAACTTTGAATATATTTTTATCCTTCCACAATTTTTGAGGATGTTTACTTTAGCATCAATACAATCTCTTCTAGTATCTTTTACAATGATTATATTTTCTCTTACCATTCCACTACCACTTTACCTTTAATCAACACCAACAAACCTAGCCATTATATTGGCATTCCACTTCCCACAAGTGTCTGTTAGGATAGATAGAATCACACATTTTTGAGCTGCATCCATGGTGACATATTAGTTATAGAATAACATGGGGACCAAGACTACATTCATGTAGAAGAAGAAAAATATCCTAGTGAAACCTTTTTGGGGGTGTTATGGGGTAATCAAATTCCAAACTCAACATCTTCTAGTAAAAACTTGTTTGAGACACTAGAAGATAATCAAATTCAAAATTTAATGTTACTTAGTGAAACCTTCTCAAAGGTGTTATGGGACAACAAAGACAACTTTATTTTTGAAAACCTATTTAAGGCACCAATAGATGAGCACAATAGTTTTTCATTACTTGATGAAGACATTATTGCAGATAACATCAATACAACTTCCAATATATAAAATAATCATATGGAAACATCTCTCATACCTAAGCAATAAAAAAATATGGTGGTCCTATCGAGAGCATATTCAAAATTATTTGGCCCCACTACAACCAAAATTATGTTGAATCTAGAATTAATAACATTGTGTGTGATTGAAAATCCTAATATTCATTTACTACCCAAGCATTATGCATTCCATTATTATTTATTTATCCATTCTAGACTTATATTACATTGCCAAATTAGATCTTTTATCCAATAATTACCATTATTTATCATCCCTAGCTGTACTTTCTTTTGTGTAGGATTTGAAAAACATCTTATATAGAAGTTTAGAGGAAATAGAATCGGTGACCAATGAAAATGAAAAAAAAATTATAGTTAAAATTAGTAGTAGGTTCTTGATAAAAAAGCTATAAAAATGGGTGTGGGATAGAGATCAAGATCATTGACTATTCTATTTATATCATATGTTGATTAAGATGAGTATTTCCACATCATTAGGAACAACAAAACTATTTGCATTGCCTTGTTATTACCTTGCCTTACCATTTTTTCATACCTTTCCATTTATCTTGACTTACCATTTACCTTACCCAACCCTTTGCCTTGCCATACCATTACTTGTGCCATTTTACTATTCCTAACCTACTTATACTTAGAATTTCTCTACTTTAAGGTGTAACTACATTAACTTGAGATCCTTTAGGACTATGTAGGTGGTGTTCAATTTACATTGAGGTTAACTCAGCCACCCCTTTTTCATGCTCTCATTATTTTTAAATCAATATAAGTATCACTCTCACCATTTTTTGATCAACCTAAGCCAAACTCTTGTCATTTTTAAATTTATCCCATTCTATGTCTCATGATTCTCTATTGAGTTGAGATGCCCCCAAAATTCCAAAAACATTCAAAACATTTCAAAAACCTAAATATTTAAAAATGACTTACAATTTCTTAGAGAGATAAATCCCTAAAATAAAAAAAACATTTGTCTTGTCCTAAACCTAGTCACAAATCCTTGATCCTCTCTATAGGGGAAAAGTCATGGTTGGTTCCCATTTAGAATGTTAGGCCAAACTCATAAATTTCACCCCATTGGGGAAAAATTAAGCATGTATATTTCACCAAGATATCTTATCCTCACATGTCATTCCATTATATATAGAACTAATTTTGGGAATCATTTATTTATCATTCCATTTATCCTTCACCTGTAAATATTGACTTAGTTAATGAAAATATTATTTCTATTGATTTTATTTTCAAGCTTTATGTGTGTTTGCTTAGTTATTTATCTATTTGTTTGCTTATTTTTTTGATTTCATTATTGTGCTTTGACTTAGTGTATATGTGTTCATTGGGTGATTCCTTGTGCATTGTAAATAAGTCCATACATCTACATTTTCATCATGTTTTTTTATCATTAGTTCATTATTTTCAAAATTTTATTAGATTTAGAGTTAGTCCTTATGCACAATACAACCAGGTCATCATGGTGTTTTCTATCATGGTGCATACCGTCATGTGATACAACAAAAACCAAGCCAATTTATCTTAAAATAAATGTAATGGGTATTAATTATCCTTATTCATAATTAGAATATATAAAACATCACCCAAATATAGAGTAATTAAACCACAAATTAATTATGATCCCTATTAGTTAGGATATGCATCTTTGTACTATCGGGTAGCCCAAATTCATACCTATCCTCTATACTAGTTCATCATCAATATATGATTATAGGTTCATTATGTGAGATTCCTTTTCCCCATTATGAAAAATCATTAGTTATCCCTTACTCCTTGATCAAATTAACTCATTAACAATTTTGGTTATATTAATGCTAATAAAGACAAGCATTTCCACATTGGCAGGTACAACCAAATCATCCACATTGATCATTTTTTTTAATATTATATTCCTCATTCCATTTTCTCCCTCTTTTAGGTGAACTACATTGGATTGAGGTCTATTTGGACTATGTAGGTAGTGCTTGGATGCATGATGTATCTCAGGTCAACTCAACTATCATCATCATCACCATTATTCTTCCATTCACATTATTGTCCTCCAATCATCCCTTTCATCACTTCATGCATCCTCATGTGCCTAGTTATTTGTGGCTTCTTTAGTATTTAAAAATTCATTATATTATCTCACCTACATTTTCATTTTCTCATATTTAATTTGTGTGATAGGTTATATCCTTGAGTTATGCTTATCAATATTCCCTATTAGGGCATAACTAATTTATTATGAACAAATCTACCCTATTGGGGCTAAATCATTATTTAATCTAGGTTTTCAAAATGATTATAACCACATTTGGTTAAATCATTATTTTGACCAATCCACCCTATTGAGGCACATACATGTGTCACTATTTATTATTAGCTTTTGACAAATCGATGTCTCATCCTCCATTATTGATTATAATCACCTTTGGGAAAATCAATATTTTAATCAACATGTGAAATTATTAGTCCAATTAGATTAATATCATCGATGGGTTAATTTCATTCTTTTTTTTGATAATTTTTGAGGTACCATCCATTAATCATATGTTTTGGCCACTCCTTTGATGGGGCATCATAGGCTTTCCAAACTTTTTTTGTAGAATCATTCCTTAATCATTATTTTCTTTTTATTCTTAATGACTTTTTCATTATTTCAAAATATGTTACTATGCTTATGTCTTGCAATGCCTTATTAAATAGGGGTATAATGTAGACACCCCATTTTGGCTGCAATTTGTCTAATTTGGACTTTAGATTGATTTCTATTAAACTATGTAAATTAAGCCTATGAAACACCAAAATGACCAAATTCATCCAATCATGGATATAACTATCTAAAATCATGTTTAGGCATCCGAATTCGGGATATTAACATGTATTCAATGATAACCTATCTAGGATTTAATCCTAATCAAATTAATACCTAGAAAATTGACAAATTGGTTTTTTGATTTAGTAATGCAAAATTATAAAACAATTCCTAAATTCCAACCCTAGGTAGGATTAATTAAAAAGAAACTTCATTTATCTTATTAATTAAAATTCCAAGTTCAACTAGGAAATTACATTTTCTAAAAAATAAATTTTAATAAAGATGAGTTCAAAGTCAAAGGAATTAATAAAATATTTATTAAATACCTAAATTTTAGAAAAAAGGCAAGTCACACCTCATAAATATCTTCTATGATTTTTTAAGCCTCATAGATATCTTCTTTTTGTTGTTAATCCTTCATAATTACTTTGGCCCAACCTAGGGTTAATCTAAACTTTACCAAGGTTAATAGAGACACTACCAAGGTTAAAACTAAACATAACCCCACTTGAGTTAGAGTTAATTTTAGAACCTATAAATACAAGTGTCATTGCCCCTACATAAAAAATCTCTCAAGCCAAAGTTATAATGTTAGATTGATTAAGGAGAAGCTTCACCAATCCAAAATAGGTCAAGTCAAGCCTCAAGTGATCTTAGAGAATTGATACCCAAATGGAAATTTAATTGATGAAGGTCTCTATTTTCTACAAGTTAATCATGAACATCTTCTATTCCAATGAATGAGAACTAGTTTGATAAGGGATGTCACATATTATTGTGTTTTATCTTTTATTTGTAATTTTTTTCATTGTGTTAACCTCACCCAAGTACTTAGGAAAGAGCAGTTTAGTTTATATTGTATTATTTGACTAATGAAATTTAGATCTTCATATTCATAAATATACACACCCCAAATATTTATAATTTATCCCTATGTTGTAAATTATGTTGTGAAATATTTTTTATGGGTAATCCGACTCAAAATATTCTACACCCTAAATATTTATGAAAATTACCCTAATTTCTTGAATTTTGCCATGCAACAACATTAGTATGGTAAACCTAACTAAGGATATGAAACACCTAAATATTTATGATTTTTTTTGGCCAAGGGTTTTAAATTATGCCACACAATGATAATTATACATGAAACCAAACTCAAAATATACAACACCCCAAATATTTATGAAATTTGTGTTAGTGTTGTGAATTTGATGTATTACACACTTGGTAATTTTCAAAAAATCACTCTTACTCTATGAATAAATCATTTAAAAAGATTCATCAAATCTTTCTTCTAAAAATCACCACTTTAAAGCTTCCTTCAACAAAGCTTTCTTATACAAATCACCACATATATGAATCTTGGTAACTTCACACAAATGAGGTTTCTTACATAGATTACACATTCAAAACTTATCTACCATTTTATCCTTCTACTACATCCAAACTTCACTAATTTCATCTTACAAATTCAAAGTAATATCATCCTTTTATACAAATTATAAAAATGAATAGAGAGAGAAAGCAACGAGTCAAAAAATGTGCCATACTCCAAATTGAGGGAATGGTAATGAATAATTTATTTTTCCTCCCACATGTTCCAAGTGTCAAAAGTATGGAATTTAAGTTTGACAAAATCTTCACCACAATATGCCATAAAAATATGGCATCCCTCTAAATAGTGTTAAATAGTAGTCTTTATCTTCCACATGCTCATGCAGAAAAGTAAAAAGGTGATCAGTCACCTTTATGACTTTAGACAAACTCAAATAGAGATACCCACAAGAATTTAACCTCACATCCATCCATGTCAACCAACAAAGGAAACCTATGTGCCTTAGTGGAGAAATGTAACACATACCACCTCATCAGCATGAATATTGACTCCATCACATCATTAATATGAATACTAACTCTGCCATCTCATCAACATGAATAGTGACCCTCCTACCTCACTAGCATAAATAGTGATTATATATCTATGTAATTCTCTTTTAGTTATAAAATTAACTCAACTCCTTTGATTTTCTCTAATTTTAATCCAAACATTTATAAGAGCAAAACAAGCTTATAGAAACAAGACAACATAAACACATGAAAAAAAAAACCATTCTATTTTTGGTTGGTTCAAGATTTCATGAACCCTTGGATGCTCCTACATTAGACACCTAGGGTTTTTTAAATGTGAGATCTTACTCACATGGATCGTATAAGTGGTAAAACCACTCTTTTATTCATGAGTCATAATGACCATGACATCCCCTTCTAACATACTAAGAAAATTAGTTGAATGTTCTTTTTCTTGTGCCATTATAAGATCATATATGTTAGTTCAAAACCTATTCTCTTGTCAATTTTTATCTCTCTTCCACTCTTTTTTGTATTGGGCTCTCCACAGTCTCTTTCCTTTGTTAGATTTGACCCACCATATACCAACCACTTCCTCCTAAATCCCACTTGTATTTGTTTACACATTATCTAAACAACTTTTAGATCACTAAAAACATCATGAAATACCATTTGTAGTTGTTATTTCATGTATTTAACCTCATTTCTCACTCTTAATATCAATATAAATGAATCAACATACACTAGGGAATCCAAATGATAGCCCATAACATCAAGAATCACCTCAAGGATAGTTATTACCTTCACATCCTTTCCTTTCCACATTGTTATAGTAAGTAATCTCTTCATTTCAATTGAAACATTAGCTTCCTCTTCACATTAGTTGGTTTCCATACACATTATAAATTCTTCCTTCCCCTTAATTATTTCAATAGATTCATTCTTCATAGATGAGACATCACCTACTTGAGCTGATATCAAACTTATTTGCATCCTCTTATCCTTTATCCCATTACTAGCTTATATGTCAAGTTTTCGCTTATCAAAGTCTTCACCATAATTATTTATCTATTTGTATTCCTCAATCATGCCTCAATTTTTATCTCCTTTTCATAGCTAAACCTTGTAAGTTATCTCCTTATGTGAAATTTACTTTCACAACCTATACATCTAATGCTTCCACTATGAAAACATGAAACTATACTTGGCTTCTCTTTACCTCTATCCACAACTTTACATGGTTACAATTTTTATTCACATCCATGGTTTCATTCATAGAAACATGTATCATACCTTATTTGTCAAAAACCTCACTACCATCTAAAATAAATTGATAATCTAATTTCCACAATGAACCAAGGAAAAATTAAAATTTGCTTACTCATAGGTCTTCAGAAATTATTTCCCATCATCACCAAATGGGTCAAAAAATTTTGGTGGAGATTGTACCACATCTCCATCATATATCAAATGGATGCCTCCATCTCTAGGTTGATCATATTTATTTCCTCTTTGGTTTTAAAAAAATCAGATCTAGATTCTTCACATAAATTCTTGGTTATTAATTGATAACAACACCCTACCATATTCTTGTCTTTGATAAATTATTTTTTGGATAGAATGTTTTTTTCTTTCCCTTATTTAAGAGGTAGTAAGAATACCTTTTTAACACCTCTCTATAAATTTTATATATTATTTTATCTATCATAAATTGATTTTTTTCATATTACCATGGCCTTCATAACAACACATGGCATGCATCCATTGGTATAAAACCACACCATATTTCATCCTTGTAATTTTTTCTTATATAAAACTTTAACAAACACCTTTTATCTATTGAAACATCATTCCATTTATTGAATCATGAAATATAATAAGGATAAGGATGTTTTGCACATTGCAAACCTAGTTTCTCTACCATTTCTTTAGAAACCATATTTTTACAAATACCACCATCTATAATTACTTTTCATAGCTTACATATTGAAGTGTAAATTATTCAAAAAATATTTTATATTAGCCATGAATCACCACAATCCTTATTATACACTTGTTATTTCCTTAGAGAAATCATTGTTCTCCTCATCATGAGATTTTATCCAATATCTACTGCAACAACTTTAGTATTATGATCCTTTTCCTCAACATCAACTAAATTCACACTTGGGAAATCCACTTTCCTCCTTTATTACTCTTGATGGTGAAAACACTAAAATTCCCTATGTCCTTATTCTCCACACCTGTAACAAACATAAGACCTACATTAATTTAGAAACCACCCTCTAGCATCACCATAACTTCATCCTCTTTGTTGATATTGAAACCCTTATTTGTTATTTTCTTACTTTTCTACACTACATGATGAATCCTCTCTATTGTTATTGAACCTACCTCATCCCCATACTATATGGGATTTTCCTCTTCTTGGCTTAGTTAATCTTCTAGAAGACTATCTTGTTTTCTTTTGCATTTGAAGCTAATTAATATGCTTCCTCCATGTAAATTATTTTATGCATACTAAATTCATCTTAAATAGAAAATTTTAAGTCATTTACATACCTTGCATCCCTTTGTTCTTTTGTTTCATCATGCCCCACTCGTATGGAAAAATTGTAAAACTCATATGTATAGTCATGTATACTACAATCATTTTTCTTGATTTTTGAAATCTTCTATATAAGGTTTTTGCATAATCCATAGGGAGAAATTTATCCCTCAACTTATTCTACATATTTATCCATGTTTGTATATTATCTTTACCAATTTTTTGTCTCTCTTTCTATAGTTGATCTTATCAAATCATTGCATGACCCTTTAATTTCATTCATGTAATCTTTACTTTCTTATCTTCTCTCATAGTTTTCCATTAAAAAAAACTTCATGTTGTTCATCTAATCTATTAGCTCCTCTAGTTTTAAACTACCTCCATAATCTATAATGTCTACCTTGATTCCTTTATTCCTTCCATATAAATATTAAATCATCACTTCTTCCATTGATGGTGATTATTATTCTTCTTGCTACATTTATTATTCATGCACTATGTATTCCTTGGTTTCATCTTTCAATTACCTTCATATTTTATTTATGGTAATGGAAAATAATTTTTCCACTTACCTCTATAGCTCTTACATAATCTTATTCATCTAAGAAAATCCTCATCATCCTTATCTTCTCTCCATATCTTAAACTTGAAAAAAAATATCAGTAGGATTTAAACATGATCTAATATCAAATGATGGATTATAAACTTGGTGATATATATTCAACAAAGCTTCATCAAATTTTTCTTCTACAAATCATGACTTAAAATTTTTATTCAACAAATATTTATTTTAAATATCACCATCATCTAAAAATCTTGGAAACTTCACACCAAATAAGATTCTTACAAATCTTACACATAAAGCTTATCTATCGTTCCATCCTTCTACTTTATTTAGCCTTCACTACTTCCAGCCTATAAATGCATAGGACTATCATCCTTTCATAAAAATTATAAAAATGAATAAAGGAGAGAGAAAAAACTGAGGTTAAAAAATGTGCCATACTCCACATGGAGGGAATAATAATGAATAGTGTATCTTGCCTCCCACATGTGCAAAGGGTTAAAATTAGGGAATCTAATTTTGAAAAAAAAAATAACCACTATGTGCCATCAATATGATATTCCATTAAATAGTGTTAAATATTGGTATTTATCTTCCACATGCTCATACACAAAATAAAAAAGGTAATCAATCACCTTTATGAATTTAGACAAAATTAAATCAGGGAACCCCAAAATAATTTCACCTCACATCCATCCATGTTAATCATCAAAGAAAAATCATGTTCCTTGTGGAAAAATGCACCCCATGTCACCTCATCAACATTAATAATGACCTTACCACCTCACCATCATGAATAGTGATTTCTTCTCCACATCATTCTCCTCTAGTTTAAAATAAACTAGATCCTATGAGTTGATCTTATTGTACTCCAAATATTTATAAAAATTAAACAATATTACATAAATAAGACAACACAAACACATGAACACACACCATACTATTTTGTTTGATTAAATATTACATGACCCCTTGGATGCTTGCACATCAAAATTGTAATACACAATGACATTGGTATGGGAAACCCAACTCAAATATATTTAACATCCAAATATTTATAAAATTTGTCCTAATGTTGGTAATTACACCACATAATGACATTATATGATAAACATGAATTATAATATGTAACATCCAAAATATTTTAGATATGAGTCTTACTGTTACAAATTATGAGGTATAATGACATTGGTATGGGAAACCTAACTCAAATAATGTAACACCTAATATATTTGATTTTTTACCAATGTTACTAAATCTAATGTAGAATAAAATTGGTAGAGTAAACCTAACTCAAAATAAGCAAGACCTAAAATATTTCTAAATTTTGCCCCAGTGTTGTGAATTACACCATTCAAAGGCATTACTATGAGAAACCTAACTCAAAGTATGCAACACCCAAAATATTTATTAAAATTTTCCCAATGTTGTAAACTATGTTATGTAATGACATTGGTTTGGGAAACCTTATTCAAAATATGAAACCCCCCAAATATTTCTAAAATTTGTCACAATGTTTTGAATTAATGGAATGACATTGGTATGGGAAACATGACTTTAAATATGAAATACCCTAAATATTTATGAGATTTATCCCAATGTTTTTAATTGTGATGCATAATGATATTAGTACATGAAACCCAACTTAAAAATATGCAACACACCAAATATTTTTGAAATTTATCCTAGTGTTGAGAATTACACTATACAATGACATTGGTATGGGAGATTTAACTAAAAATACGCAACATCATAAATAATTATAAAATTTGTCCCAGTGTTTTAAATTGTAAACATTCCAAATGTTTATTAAATTTATCTTAGTGTTGCAAATTTTAAAATGTAATGGCATCAGTATGAGAAATATGACTCAAAATATGTAACACCCTAAATGTTTTTAATTTTTTTACTAGTGTTGCAAATTATTATGCATAATGGCATTGGTATGAAAACCCTAATTTGAACTATGTAACACCTCAAATATCTAAATTTTTTTACAAGTTTATTAAAGTTCACCACATAATGACATTGGTATGGGAAAACTAACTTAAAATATGAAGCACCCCAAATATTTTTGAAATTTATTTATGTTTTGAATTGTGTTACATAATGACATGGGTGGTAAACCTAACTAAAACTATGCAACACCCCAAATATTTCCAAAATTTTTCCCAATGTCACAAATTATGCCATTCAATGACATTGGTATAGAAAACCTAACTCAAAATATACACCAACATAAATATTTATAAATTTATCCATAATTGCAAATGATGATGTATAATTACATTGGTATAAGAAACCTAACTCAAAATATGCAACAACCCAAATATTTTTGAATTTTTTCCTAGTGTTCTGAATTCTACCACATTGGTATGGGAGAATTCACTCAAAATATGTGTAACCCAAATATTTCCAAAAAATTACATAATGTTATGAATTACACCATGCAATAACATTGTTAGGGTAAACCTGAATAAAAAATTAAACACTTGAAATATTATTAAAATTTGTCCCAGTCTTGTAATTTACATTACAAAACAACATTGGTATAGAAAACCTAAATATAAATAATCAACACTCCAAGTATTTATGAATTTTTTCAGAGTATCTTGAATTACACCATGTAACAACATTGGTTTGGGAAACCAAATTCAAATTATAAAACAACCTAAATACTTTATAAATTTGTCTAAGTGTTGTTAATTTCACTATGAAATGACATTGGTATGGGAAATTTGACTCTATACAACACCCTAAATATTTTGAATTTTTTTTTGACTATTGTGAATTGTGTTGCACAAAACAATTGGCACAAGTAAAATGACTCAAAATATGCAACACCTCAAATATTTCCTATTTTTTCCTAGAGTTTTGAGTTCTAATACACAAGGACATTGGTATGGGAAACCCAACTCAAAATATGCAACATCCAAAATATTTCCAAAATTTGTTCTAGTGTTGTAAATTACATTGTGCAATGACATTGGTTTGGGAAAGTTGACTTTAAATATGAAACTCCCTAAATATTTATTAAATTTGTCATAGTTTTGAGAATTGTGCCACACAATGACATTGGTATAGGAAAGTGTACTAAAAATATGTAACACCCTAAATGTTTTTAAAAAAATTCATTGTGTTTCAAATTTTGACATGCAAAAAAATTGGTACTAGAAATTAGACTCAAAATATACAACACCCAAAATATTTCAAATGTTTTTACCAATATTGTGAATTACATCATGAAATAACATTTATATGGGAAACATGAATTAAAATATGCAACACCAGAAATATTTATAAAACTTGTCCCAGTGTTATTAATTCATTATTCAATGACATTGGTATGGGAAACCTAACTCAAAATGCAACACCTCAAATATTTATAAATGTTTTCTGAATGTTGTGAATTGTATCATGAAATGACACTAGAATGGAAAACCTGAATCAGTATATGCAACACCATAAATATTTATGAAAAAATTCCTAGTGTTGTGAATTATGGTACACAATGACATTGGTATGGGAAACTTGACCCAAAATATGAAACACTAATTTTTTTTCTAAAATTTATCCCATTGTTGTGAAATGCACCATGCAACAACATTAGTATGGGATACCTAACTCAAAATATGAAACAGTCTAAATATTTTTGAAATTTGTCCCATTTTTATGAATTGCATTGTGAAATGGCATTGGTATGGTAAACCTAAGTAAAAATATTCAACACTCCAAATATTTATAAAATTTATCCTAGAGTTACAAACTATATAACTCAAAAACAATGGTATGTGAAATCCAACTTAAAATATGTAACACCCCAAATATTTACAAAAACAATTCTAATGTTATGGATTACATTGTGTAATGATATTGGTATGGGAAAACAAATTAAAAATATGACACACCCCAAATATTATGAATATGGGGTTAAAGAGGTAGAGATAACCTAGGGGACAAAAATTTTATACTATCTGTAAATCAATCCAATTATTTATAAAACTCAAATAACAAATATAATAAATTTATTATGCTAAAATACAATAAACATAAAAACTAAAACTATGACAAATATTGTACTGAGAATGAGAATAAACTATTTAGCTAGTTATAATGCTAATACATATTTGGATATATAATATGTATAAATTACACTAGATCTAAATTTTGAATCAGTCACATGATTTTACAATTTGTGCATTTATAGTCATAAACACTTATGTCAACCTAGGATGATTTATTTGACATTAATATATAACAAAAAATTATTTATTTATTATGGAATACCTATTTAAAATAAATGTAACCACTTGGTTGCTTTTGGGTTTTATGTCTCCTTCAATCTAGTGTATTCAAATATGGGTTAAAGATTGTCATTGTTTGTCAAATAGAAAAACCCTATTTCTTCATCTTCATAGTGGTTTTTGGAACATGGTGTATATATTCCCCAAACACATATATTAATGAGTACTACCTATATATCCAATACTTTGAAAAAGACCTCAAACTTATATAGCTATCCAGTACGTGTTGGCTTGTGTGTATCATGTAGTGTGTGATAATCTAGGACATAGAGTGACCTATATTATAATTTGGTAACATGTTTCATGGAATGATTATTCATTACTTTAGACATGTAGATATGTTGTCCCTATGACTGATATAGAAATCAAAGAATATAGGGCATCTTTTCTCACTTTATCACTTGATTGAGTACATTTTCATATATGTTAGGTGAAGAATGAATGAAGATTGATCTTGTATTTATACCAATAACTTTGGAGAATATATAAAATTAAATCACTTATAATAACCATAGGTATATTTTTTATTTGAAATTTCAATGAATTTAGGGCACTCAACACTTGTTTTCTGATAGGACACTTATGTCAACCTAGGCATCTGACTGAAATGTAAGTGTCTAAACATTTAAAAAATAGGTGAAGGTCCAAAACTTATATAAATGGAAGCTAAATATTTTTATATCATCTTACGTAAGATATAAGGGTCATTAAAATGACATTAGTTAGACTAAGAGATAAGCAATTAGGCATATATATATATATATATATATATATATATATATATATATATATATATATATATATATATTTCATCCTACGTAAGATATAAGGATCATTAAAATGACATTAGTTAGACTAAGAGATAAGCAATTAGGCATATATATATATATACATATATATATATATATATATATATACATATATATATATATATATATATATACATATATATATATATATATATATACATATATATATATATATATATACATATATATATATATATATATATACATATATATATATATACATATATATATACATATATATATATATATATACATATATATATATATACATATATATATATATAGTGTATGTGAGCCTTTTGGTAAAAAGAAAGGTCTAGAAGCTAAAGGTACATCTATGATATGTATTTACCATGTGTAAAATATTGAGGTGATATACAATTTATAAATAGTGTCTAAATTTTCTCCCCATTTAATCTAGTAATGAAATTTATAGTTTAAAATAAAATAAATGCATACTAGGGTGTGTATAACACACCTTGCCTTTGCTTTAGTACAACTTTAATACTTTTTTGGTGACTAACCTACTTTTAAAAGTATGTTATACTATATAATATTAAATTTAAGTAATTTAAATGATTTAAATTGAAAGAAAACATGTTTTAAGAGTACACCTATGTATCGATGTAACCATCTTGCCTTTTGATAATTTTATGTGAAAAGATATATCATTATGAAACATTTAAGTTGAGATTAGGAAAAATATAAATGTGGAAATTTCATTAATTTATAGAGATATAAATATATTTGAGGACACATACCCCCAAGTTTGGAGAAAGGGTGATTTTTCACCAATAGTTGAGATTGGCTAAATCATGCAACTAGTCATACTTATAACTTGGTGAGTGTGAGTGAACCAAGTTAACTCAAAATATAAAAATGATGAGGTTAAATGATGTAATCAAGTCCAACCTATAAACATGGAAATAATTAATGATTTAATAACCTCAGCAATATAAAAAAGTGAACTGACTACTATAGTTGATTGACTCAATACAGTCCATAAAATTCCAATTGGTGGGTGTTGATAGTCTATATAAGTGTTTGAAATCTAAAATTGATTTGATTTTTAAATATTAGGTGCATATTTCATTTCGTATGAAACTTTTATATGTATAATTATATAAATATTTATAAAATGGTACCAATGTATATAATTCTACCAAAAATATGTATCTAAACATATAATTATTCAATTTGGCTAGTTTGAAAACTATGTAAGTGTTGAGAACATGTTTTCAAAACATTCCCCCACTATAATTTGCATTTAATAATTGATGTAAGTGTGAAAAACATATTTCCAAAACATTCCTTCACTACAATCTAAATATGAGAACTGGTGTAAGTTCCAATGTGGAGGACATGTTTCCAAAACATGGCCCACTATAATTTGAGTATGTTGAATACTGAATAAGTGTGGATAGCATGTTTCCAAAACATACACTCATTGAATTTAAAACTATGACCAATATGAAGAACATGTTTTTATCTTATTCCCCAAACTAAAATATGAATCTATGAATCAATTTAGATGTCATGCCTCTATGACATGCCCCCATTTTAGGTAAAAGAAAATAAAAACTAGTTGTTACCATACCTTAAAAGGATAATATAACCATGTAAAATATGAATTTACCATGTAGCATATAGAGGGAACATGTCTAGGTAGATATATCATTGAGGCACAAAGGATGTGATCACACCAAGTCCTAAGATGAATGATGTCAATCATGTAAATGTCTATATAGTAATAGTAAAAGAATAATGATAAATCAAGTACACACACAAGAGAACTCAAAAATTAAATCAAGCAAAAAAGGTCCAAGGAGATCACAAAAAAGTGACATGTTAAAATGCCACAGAATTAAATAGATAGGACTTAGTAAAACATAAACAAAGTAAGAAATTACATATTAAAATTTTAACATACAACAAGTAATTATATATTCAAATGTCAAATAGACATACAATGGCATAGGGGCTAAAAATAATGGAACATATTCAAATTTTAAAAATAAGTAAGACAATAGAAAATCAATACACTCAATGAAGTGAATGAATTAAAGTATAAGCCAAAAACATAAACATAACATACTATCCCCTAGATCATAGTTGTGAACAAAAAGCATTAATTACATAGCATATCAAGTATGATACAAAAGATATAAGAATGAAAAAAGGCATGTGTAAGTATATAATCTCAAACATGATAATGTAAAATTACCATAGATTGATATAACTTAGATGTATGATGATTAGAAAATAATATTTCCCCAATATCCACATGAAATGAGTAGAGAGAAGGTCCAACATCTAAAGTTACATATATCATGTTGAGGTATGTTACTAGTGGTTCTTTTAAGGTATTAATATTGTCATTAATGTCAAAGACAAGTTGAAAGTCCATGTCAAAATTCATATTTGATGTCATACTTGGTGAAGTAGTATATGACTAAGAATTTTGGTTTCTATATTGAGAGAAAATTTGAAGGTAACCTAGTATCCTTTTTGAGGTTTTATGACATATCAAGATCATGCTCAAGATACAAGAGAATAATCTTGTTTGAGCTCTAAGTATTGAGAAGCAAATAAGGTAAGCACATCTTGGTAAAAATTTATAAAAATGAAAATCTTATAAATTCTATTGAGGATGGATTTGTCTTCAATAAATATTTTTAAAATAATACATCATTTAACTAGATTGTTGTGTCTAAACTTTGAGCACTAGGCATCTTCAGTAGCTTGGCCTAGCTCTGTGAGAAAATGTATGCATGATGCACGATGAAACTTTATGATTTAGGTCATTATAGGCATAATTAATTATTATAAATTATTATAACATGGTAAATATGAAAATAATCCTTTAAATTATTTTAAAGGATAATATTGAATCTTAGCTCATGTATGAAGGGACCTAGTGAGAAGTTGTAGGCTTAGTGCCTTAGTGAGATAAGCCTAATAACATGATAAGTTGAGTCATTGGCAACCTGTGTAAGCAAGGGTGGTAAAATGAGATCATTTTATTATGTTTTATAACATGATGTTAGATTTTTTAAGATAGTACAAGAGGTTTTAATGTATGATCATACTCAAAATATGCATGGCAATATGAGGGCTAGTGTACAAAGTGACCTATAATGGCCTAAATAGGGGTCAATATCCTTTTCAAAGATGGAAGATATCTTTAGAGAATTTAAATTTTTGTGAGGTATTTTTATAATAATGTTTACCATGTTTAAATTCAATACCTGAAGAAGAAAGCAAGATATTTTATGGTTAGGTTGATTATTTGCACAAAAAAGGGTGTTGTAGACCCGAGAAGAAGTTTCTCATGCTCATTGGCATGTGTAACATTTAAATAATATCCTAATAAATTCATGGTCATTTTTTAAGCTCCCTATATTTAATTCCTTGGCATTGATTTTGGGATTGAGGGGTAATCCTTTATGAATGATTGCTAAGAAGGTAAGGTGGTTAAATCCCTCCTAAAACCCTTACAAAGACTTGATAAGAAAGATATAATTATTTATGGCTCAGAATGGTTTATCTGACCTATTTTTGTGTTATAAACATGAAAATAAATCTTCAATATTTCCTCATGTGGTTTTTGTTTGTCTTGATAGTGAATAGAAGCTACAAAAAAACCCTTATTTTAAGTTTTTTGATGTTATATGTAGGTTTGACTAGGTTAAAACATGAAAGTGGATGGAGGATGATGTTAAATACGTATATTTTATGATCATAAAATTTTATGATATTTTTTTGGACCAAAAATGTGAAAACCCAATCATGGAAGTTAGCCTGTCATTAAACTGGCCTAATGAGCAGAACATTGAAGAAACTAGGTGAGAATGAGAATGTGATTAGGGATTGACTATAGAGGAATAGGGATGGATCCTAAGGCATGGGGTAATTATTAAATACCTATCCATCCTATCCCATTTTTATATATATTTTTATGATGCCTACACCTATGCAAAATATTTTTACCAAACTAGTCTATCTAACACAGTGAAGTCTGTGTAGAGTGACATAGTGAGATTGGTTTGTAAGACCAATATTGATACATGAAAATAATATATATACATATATATAAATATATATATATATATAGATATATATATACATATATATATATATACATACATATATATATACATATATATATATATATACATATATATATATATATATATACATATATATATATATATACATATATATATACATATATATATATACATATATACATATATATACATATATATATATATATTTAAATATATGTTATGAGGATTTAAAACATTCCCAAAAATACATTTTAATATCACATAAATGTCCCCATAGGTGTTTTACTAGTTGATTTTCTTAACTGTGTTTTTCGTCCTACAAACAATTTTTCTATGTATGTGAAAAGGATGTTCTTGAGTCAATTTTCACTAAGATGAATGATACAAACTTATTAAAGGTTTTATAAATGAATAATAAGATAATTTTAATTCATTTTTTCTCATTTTAAGTCTCTAATCAAGCTTGGAAAGTCAAATGATTTTGACTGTGTATTGATAGTGTTTAGTTTTTTTGAGTAAGTCATGTACAAGAGTGTTCTTGAGGCCCACTGGCCTATGTGGTGGATACAAAATATTTTTGGGAAGTTTTTAAATTAATTATTATCCTAATAATATAATTTTAAGCATGGTTTATGTGATAAATTTTTGTATTTGGTTCAAATTTGTAAGATAAACTTATAAGCAGTGAGAAGGCCTAATGGCAAGGAGACGTAATTGGTAGGTCTAAGTAGTGAAATGGGCCAAATGGAATTGGGGATATAAATTTAAATTATTAGGATTACATTAGAGGAATTTATTAATTTTTTCATCCATTTTTCAAGATAGGAAGTGTTCCTAAGGGTCATAATGGTCCTTATGGACAATGACCAACTTATGTATTTTTTATTTCACATATTAAAAATGTGTAGTGATATATTTTTATCATAATAAAATTATGTTAATTCCCTTATCTAACCTAGATAGGTATGAGAAATAATCAAGTATAAAGCAAGGCCTAATAAGCTTATTTTGACAACTTAGAGAATTGAGCTATTGAGTGAAGGATATAGTGTTTTTAAGAATAGGTTAATATATTTAAGATCATAAGGAATATGATAAAAAAATTCCATGAGTATATAACTATTTTTATATAGATATTAATGAAGGTCATTTGACCTATTTCTACCAAAGAGAGGGTTATTTGAGTGAGAAGGCCTAAGAAGTTGTTTGAGTGAGATTGAAGGGTGAAGAGTGTAAATAAAAGAGGTAATAATCAGTTGAAGATCATAAATAAGTTTTATAATGTGATTATATATCATATGTTACTTATTTGGTGCTAAATTACCTAGGGGGTTGGAGCCTTTTTGAAAGATAGAGCTTGTAGAAGACTGGTTAAGTTGGTGCTTATCTAGATAGGGGTTGGAGCTCATTGTGAAGTTGGTGCTTCACTAAAACTTGGATCTTGAAATTATAGTACTATATTCCATGTTCATGGTTCAATTTTTTTAATTGCCCAAGATTTTTTCCCACATATATCTTTTGTTCCCTTTTGATATGCTTGTGTAGTTTCTTTGATTATGCATTAATATTTTATGTGAATGAATGCTTCATGGAATGATGAATTGAATTGAATAGTGATTGTTAACAAATTGATACACTCCCCCCCCTCTCAGTATCTAATTACAACATTTGGTATCATATCAAGTCCATTTAATGAGGTCTTACAATGTAAAGGAGATTCTAATCAAACTAATATGGCTAGTCAAACTCAAGGTGGTTTATATACAAGCAAATCTCCATTGTTTAATAGATCCAATTATGCTTTTTAGAGTGTAAGGATGAGGACATATCTGATGTCTCAAGGAAATTATGTTTGTAAATTGGTCTTGGATTGGTATACTTCACCTCATATTTCTCCTATAGATGTAATAGGTAAGAAGGCCAGTGATAACAACTCAAAATCAATGAATGGCATTATGTGTGGTCTATCTAAAGAAAAACTTGTGAAGGTTATGCACTGTGTATATGCCAAAGAAATGTGGGATAATTTGAAAAATATTCATGAGGGATATTATAAAGTCAAATTTTCCAATTTGAAAACTCATAGAAGACAATTTTAAAGTCTAAAAAATAAATGAAGATGAGACCATTGCAGCCTACTTGTTGAGGGTTGATGAGGTAGTCAACATCATAAGAGGTCTAGGAGAAGAACTGAAAGAGACTACTATTATTCAAAATGTTTTAAGGTATCTAACTCACAAATTTGATTCTAAAGTATATGTTTTTGAATAAATGAAATATTAAAACAAAATTTAAATGAATGGACTTCGTGGAACCCTAACAACCTATGATATGAGGAAAAGTTAAGGAAGACCTACAAAGAAGGAAGCTACATTCAAGGTAGAAAAGAAACCAAAAGATAATTCAAGGTATAAAATAAACCAAAAGAGAATGACTCAAAAGGTAATAAAGTCATAAACAATGATGAATCTGATATAGATGATGATTAGTTAATAACTATGTTTGCAAGAAAGTTATAGACATGTTTAGGTAAATGCAAAGGCAAGTTGCCTTTCAAATGCTTCAACTATGGAGAGGTTGGATACTTTGCCAAAAAATGTCCTAAAAACATAAGAAAAAATATGATGTAGAACATAATGAAGATCATGATGATGATACAAAATCTTATAAATTTGATAAGATCAATAAAAACTTTAGAAGATATGACAACAACAAAAGGTTCTTTAAAAACAAAAGGAGTATTTATACCAAGGAAGACTGTAACTCGTCTAATGATAGTGAAAGAAGTGGTTCAGAGAGTGATCATGAATATGATGAACCTAATGTTAATGAGGTTTTCTTAATAGATGAAAAATAAATATTCTTAAATCAAGAAGAATCCATATGGATTGGAGGTGTTGTTAGTAATTAAGATGAAGGAGATGAGGTGGATCTTGAAGCTGAGTTGTTGAATACTCTAGAAGAACTAAAGATGTTCAAGAAAAATAATAGAGTGATGAGGTCCCTTATCAAAGACTTTTTGAGGCTAGCATCCCCCTATTTTTAAAAATTTGGGCCCTTTATATGTCTTATAGCCTTGTCATTAAAAACCTTCCTAGACTCCTATGTTTTTGTAGAATTTGAAGATCATCCACTCTGATAGGGTAGCATAATAAGTGTATAATTATGTTTGGTATGCATAGTGCTGCTAATGGTTTACCCTATTTTATGATAAATGGATAATATATGGAGAAAACACTAGTTTTTACCAGGCAAGGAATCCACCATACTTCTACTATCTTTTGGTCTATGAAATTTAATCCTAGATCCCCCTTCAGTAGAACCCTAAGTTAAAAAAAAACCCTATGATTTGAATTCAAATTTAGTAAGAATAAATTGGTGGGAATGTTTAATACTTAAATCACTTAATTCTAATTTTATATTAAGTCTTGGTCACCTTTATTAAGTATCAACCAAACCTTAATATAAAATTGACCTGAGGCCTTATGTTTTCCTCTTAAATGTCCTTGTTTATACTAGTTTCATTTAAAATAGTTTCATGGGGTCCCTTTTTATTTCCTAGCTAAGCCCCTTTTAAATTAATGTTTAACCTAAGTTTTAATCATAAGACCCCATTCATATTTATTAATATGAATGGGTCCTTAAAATTAAAAATTATCCTATTTCTTTATTGACTTCAGGTCTTAACTTTACCTCTTCCTTGATCATAGATCCAATGATCCTTACTTCATCGTGGGATCTAATCCAATGGTGTAAGTTGAAGGTTGAAAGGTTAAATCTATATGAAGATGCCAAGTGGTCATAATTTACACCAAGATTCATTGGTAGAGGGTCCCACTTATTAAATACAACCAATAGCATTTGACTACTTAGATATTCATCTAATGGTCCTCGCTTCTTGAGATTTGATGGAGCGTATTGAATACAAGATTCTAGGAAGCTTTAGGAGGATGCCATGTGGTACCCTCATGTTTAATGACAAGAATTTAATGAATCTAAAATTATCACTCTCACTCATGTTATTTGATAAATTCAAGGACATCTATGCCGTTATCAAATCCATCAAATTTAGCATAATCCAACATTTCTACCTAGACAAAGGGGACATGTTTTGAATGTTTTAATGGGTTTCACACTAATATTTTAGCTAAACTTAAGATTTAAGAATTTAAACTAATTTTTATTTGACCATCAAGACTAACTTAAACCTCATGCATCTTTTAGGATCCTACGACTCTCATTTAATCATACCAACATGATCTAATGGTGCGAGATCTTTGAAAAAAGACTCAAGGAACTTGAGATCTTGACATGTGGAAAGAGCCCAAAAATTAAAAATTGATGGTGAGACAATATGCTAGGTGGCATAATTATGGGGATTGATACTTATGATGACTAATGAGGTAACAAACCCAAGATTGTGATCAATGGCTAACACTTGATCTAATGGAGTGAAACCAAAGGTAAAATTCAAAGGCTAATGGCTAGTTGTCCTTGAGATAATTAATAAAAATGTCATGAAATGACACCAAATGGATGCCATGTATGATCCACATAAGAAAAATATGACAACATTTAGATTTTATACATCTAGAAAATCAAAGGTATATATACATAAATCTTAACTGAATCAAAGGCACAAATGAACCTAGGTTACTTCCACCATTAAAGCTCTTAGAGAACCTAAAAAATTGCATAAAACAAGAAGATTGTAGATGGTCAAATCATAATTGAACTTGAAAAACAATTCTAAGTGTGAGAAGGATAATATTAAGACTTTTTTAGAGTAAGTGTTTAGTATTTTGAAAGGTTGAGAAGTAATGATAGTGGGAAAAAAATAATGGAGGGAAGAAATAGAGCTTTACTTGTCCACAGACCACTTGGGTAGGGTTTCCAAGGATAATGAGTTGGACGTCATGGCATTGAATAATGGGTTCAAGAATTAGTCTAAGATATTATTCACCATAGAAGAGATGTATCCCCTCACTCAAAATTAGAGGAGAATCAAGGTAGTCAACACCATATATAAGGACCTGATAACTATGTAATTGGCCAGTCTTCACCATGCAGATGCTAAACTTGAGGTACTTCATTATATCGATGTACGTACTCCACTTTTTATTTAATGTAGGGTGGATAATGACTAGATTGTAATTTATAGAACATCTAGGAAAATTACTTAAATTTCCCCTATATCCTTTTAAGAATACTACAAACTTCTATAGTCCCATGTTGATTTGTCCTCAATCAATAAATGGACCACTCAAAATGACCTTGACACCATCCTAAGACCATCGCTCAACCAGGGAAACCATGTATTTAGAGATTTCCAAGGAAGGATTATAATAACCCAATTTAGGGAAGGAGTTAGGGTTGTCATGACTTTGTTGAATAGAATTTATGGGGTTGCCATAACCACTTATGTCAATCCCACCTGGGTTTCTTATGTGCACTTCTGATAGATCAACAAATCACCCCTCCTATTGGAGGCATGATAAACATCCACCTAAGTTTCCAATTTTCTGCCATAAAAAGGAATACCAACAATAAATTATTCATGATGTCTTACTTGCTTGATGCCTTTCTCACTTTTACCTAATTCTCCAATATCAAAAACTAGCCTCCTAGGGGTAGAACCACTATAACCCATCATTATTCAAAAACACATATTTTTAAATATAAGAACCATATGAAATTTATTTGTGATTGCATTTATCCCACCTTGACATAGAACATCACTAAATCCCCCATGCCTAGAGTTCACCCCTTGATCAAAAGGCATGTGGAAATGATGGGGGATATTTGGTATTACCCTAATTACACTATAATCAAAATTAAGGGAACCATGTCTTCACCATATAGATTACTTATGTATGTCCCAAATAAGCTAGCTGAGTAGGAAATCACATTTCATCTCCTCAATGGGGTTGAAGTATGTACATAAAATAAGAAAGGTCTTCTCCACCTCTTCCCCTAATAATTGGAAAGACCACATTGCATGATTGGAAGTAAGTAGATGTCATGTCTAGGTAGAGGGAGGCCTTTATTTTCCAAGTAAATGAATTAAGGATGTGGGATCCCATGAGGATAGTGAGAGACCATTTGAGAGACAAGAAATTTCTTAAACCCATGTATGATCACCATCCTAGGGTTTATGATCACATATACACCAAGGCAAGTGGCTTTGAGGAAGTGTTGGCTAGACTCAAAGAATGTAATACCAAATTGGAACAAAGACCGATACATGAGAGAAAACTAATAGAGGAATATTGGAAAATGCACTCTTTTTAGTATCATTTGCTGACTTCCATCTCCAGACCATCTCAAAGACCTCCTCAAGAAAATTTGCTAACACTTCAAGACCCTAGTAAATAGCAACAATAAGAAAGGTCAAGTGAGGTAGCCTCATATTTAGGCCCTCTAAAATAACCACCATCTTTGGTGGAGCATGTAGACATGGTGTCTCCTGAGCCATATGAAACAATTGAGGCTATTTTCAATGTTTTGGAAGAGGCCTAAGGCTCAGATAGAGAATAAACACATAAAGGCCTTGACACCCAGGTGGGAGAAGTTACAGAGTATCATGAACAAATGGAGGGGATTAAGAAAGATAAGGGAAAAAAACTTGAGTTAGCCTTAGTTCTAACAATAACTTAGAGTAAGAGGAAAGTAGATTTAGCCCTTCTCCCTGCTAGATCTATGAGGCCAAGACTTTCATTTATCCATCCAGCCTAAGATATAAATTTTTTTAGTGATGAGTTCCCCATCCATGGGCTAGTCATTCAAAATTGGTTCATATATAGGAAACTCCAAAATATTCCCTCCATGTCCCATTCATGGGCATTGGCACATAATATTATCATTGATGTGCATGAAGACCTTTAACCATGGATTATTGAAATGATGAAGGAAAAAGAAGAAAAAAGATTAGTGAAAGCAAAGTGTCATGGTGATAGGAAAATGGACACTTCAAGTGATTCTAGTGGCATAAAGGTGGAAATTCCAAAGACCACCAAGTTCATCCAGTCTACCACTATAATACATTTCAATCCAAACACTTTAGGGCTAGAAAAGATACCACAAAGAAGGCTATGGTGGGTAAAAAAGAGTTCAAATTTCAAAAGGTGGAATAATTTGTAAGCCTAACTCTAGTGGAAGGATATGAATTGGGAGAGCATCCCATTTACCAAGAGGATGTGGAAATCTTAGTTGGGGCTCAATCAACATAAGCATTAGTATGAATTAAGGGATTGAAATAATAGATTTCCAACTTGAGGAAGGATAAACAAATCTTTGAATCCTAGTCCATCCTCTTGATCCCTAAGGAGAGGATTAAGATGTTAAGTGGATCTTTTTAAAACATATTTAAGGCCTTGAAGGCTATGAAACTTAGGAGGGATGCCTTGACATAATAATTTGAAGAATCTAGAGCCTTTGTTATCTAATGGTAAGCTTTTAAGGACCAAATTTATGAGCTAATCAATATGTAGTTAAGAAGAAGTATCCCATGATCTAGTATTATTATCCTGGGACACTTGAGTGCAATTTTGGGAATTGTTATTAACAAGGTACAAACCCTAAGCACTTGACATAATAATGTCAAAAATCTTATTGAAGAAGATGAGATTTTAATGCACAAAATTGAGAAACTCCTATGGACCATGCTAATATAGCCTTCACAACCCACCACCATTGGGTTAATAGATGATGAAGAATTTAAATGAAGAGCCATTGCCACCATTTAGGAAATAAAGGGAAGGAGTTAGGGACAATCTAGTAGTGAGGATTATAAGATCCTATACAACATCTATGTTTCAGGAGAATGGATTGCAGAGGCTAGAAGCATCAAGGAGGCTATTCTTAGGAATGATAAAGAGTTTAATAAGCTTATAGACCAAAAAGAAGGATGTCTAATGAAGCTTTTAGTATATTTGGGATAGTTAATTAACAACATTCTAAGGCCAAAGACATCCTCTAACAAAGATAGATATAGGGTCCACCACTAGCCTAATAGAAGAGTTTATCATTGTATTACTTGTAAAAGTCAAATATTCTATTGTGTGTACTTATGCTAGTCTATTATCATAAGTACTTCTAGGTCAGTCTAGCATAAAGAGTCATATGTATTATAGAATTTTCATGAAAGGATAGTTGTCCCTATTTTTCATACATATGTATTTGAGAAACTAATTAGGAGACTACCTATGTCCTTTATAGATAGGTAGTGTCACCATTTTGTAAAGAGGGAAATTTTTGAGAAAAAAAATGTATACTTGTAACAATTAATACAACTAAGGAATTATGCAAAGTTTGTCTATATGGTTTTGTTAGGGTCACTAGGTTTTCTCTCAATTTCTTGTCTAGATCTAAAATTTGAATAGTTTATTTAAATTCTGAATTGCATTCTTGTTATAAGGCTACTAATCTGTGTTATGCTATATTAGTTGAAAAGATCATAAGTTGTTTTGCTTTAATTTGTTCTGCATCAAAGATGTGCATTGGCTATCTAGGTGTAGTAGAAAAAATTAAAGCATACCTAGTTATTTCTTGTATTTTGAACTTATCCTTAGAAGTTTTCTTAGTTTTAGTGAAAATTTAACATTACCTATTTTGCATTACATACTAGTTTAAATGCATGTTCAGTCAACTAAAACTTTGTCATAATATTTGAGATAAAGATTAATGATCACATTCACTTACTTTCTACTTTACCCTTATTTTTATCCCCTTTTTTTAATAAATCATTTTAGCTTAGATCTCATTATCAAATATTCATTTAAATTAGTGTAATTTAAGACTTTGATCAAGATTTACCACAATTCACAAAGGCTTAAATCAAGGTAGCTCCCAACCACCAAATCATATAAATATTATAGAAAAATCTACTTTGCTTTGCCCCTATTTCACCATATGCATTACAATTTCCAAATGCCTACAACTCATGCTATGAATTCTTAGGATTATAAAATGAGAAGTGTTTTCTAAACATTAAGAACACCTGTGGTACACATAGATGCATCAACAAGAGTATCTCCATTGGCACTCGAAGGAGGGACTATTATAGTGTTAATCATTTAAAGGTTGATGTTATATTTTTACCTTTGAGTGGATCTTTTCTCTAAGGTGTAAAGGTCATTGATCTTAGGGGTTTCCAACATATCTTTGTGCTTTAACAAGGAAAATACCATAGTTATTTAGTGGATGATTGCTCAATTCTTATAAATATAGATTTAAATTTAAAGGATCTATAGTATTTGAGATTAGAACAACTTATTTTGTTTAAATATCAGGTGATCTCATACTAATTTTAATTCATTTTGGGCTCAAATTTGTAAAGATTGACTCTATTTACATAATAGGATACATTTTCAAGCTATCTTAGTTGAAATTTAATGTCCTTTATCATTATTTATGTAGATATTTGATAAATTAGATAACTGTTCATGTTTAGTCCTTGAGATTTATAAATATTAACTTGATACACCATATCTCAAAAAGGATTTCAGACCTTCAAGATGGAACTACCTAGAATTCACATAAGATCATGTTCATATACAAGGGAACCTTTACTCGAGCTATAAAGTCATTGAAGAAATAGACATGATAGAGGTAGATGAAGACTTCCAAGTCTTTACCGACTTCTCCTATTTAAGGTACCCTTAAATTTAGACCACATCTAGGTATGGCTTGATTAGGAAGCTCACATATTAATGTACATGGTGTAGTCCATGATTTACCATGTAACCCTAAGAAATATTTACCCATATTCAATCTGACTAGTGTTTGTAATCATAGAGTAACATGTTAAGTATTTTAAATCTGATTTAAGATTATTAAATGTCATACATGAGGATGTAACATGTAGGTCATTTCCCTTTACTTTTAAAGATTTAATATATGAATGTTTCCTCAATTTGCTTGATGATTACATTACCTGTTGGAATGATTTCAACACCTTTTTCATTGACCAGTTTGGTAAGATTATTAGTCCTTATGTCATTTATCATAAATTCACAACCATCAAGAGAGATACAAGTTAGCCTATAAGGTCTTTCAATTCTAGATTCCAAAAGATGTATAGTAGGACCATGGAACCCTATAAGCTCAAGATGTCTTAGCCCTAGAAATCTACAAGGATGTAGTAGATCCCATGACTTATATGTTCCTAAAGAGATCTATTCTAGTTATAGTTTTATTAGCCCAAGCCTATTCTAATGTAGTAGCTATTAGTGATCAAATACAACCACAAGGTCAAATGGCTTAGTCCATTACCAATGTTAAACCACAAATGCCTACTCTGATCCTTTTTACCAATAATAACCAAAACACCCATACTCTTAATCAACTCCTAACTCTGAGCATATTGCCTACTAGTTATGTTTCTCCTAATCAAAATCTAGGATTCTTGAATCACCAAGCTACTCATAGATCTTCTACTAGTGATTAGAAAGATTTAACACCAACTTTTAATACAAGAAATAATTAGGTCCACAATTCTAATACCCCTAGGGGCAAGAATGAATCTATGTTAAAGATGGTTTGAAAATGTAGCATTGATTTTATTTAGTTACAAAAATAATTAGGTAATATTGGTGAGAGTTCAGGAAGGGACTTTACTTTCCAAAAGTTCAATAGACCAGGAAATAGATTCTAAAATGATACCTTCTACAATTGTAACAAGGCTAATGAACCCTCTTTTAGCAATAAGACCATGGACATAAATCTCAATAACATTGCTCTACTTGACTACTATATGCTACCACTAAGCATCATGAGATTGATTGCATTGAATTCTACAAATCCTTTTATTTTTTTCAAGAAGAGATGGACACATTAAAAGTAATCCCTAACAAGGATAATGCTACAAATACAAGTCTAGATTTAAGGTTGGTATTATCTTGACAGATCCTACTAGAAAATAATATCATGCATCTTATAGATAAAAATTCCTACGCACCAATAACTTGGCTAAGTATGAACCTCTCATCTTATGGTTGCAATTTTGTATTAAAAACAAGGTCAAGGAAATACTTGTTTATGTATATTTTTAACTTGTAGTCAACCAAGTGAGGATCAAGTACCAATGCAAGATATCATACCTCAAGAGGTATAAATTCAAAGTTTGGGATTTGATAGAGTCCTTTATTGAATTTAATATCCTCTCTATCCCTAGGGAAGAAAACAAAGCTACTGATGAACTAGCTTCTACTATAACCAACCTCATCCCTGATCAAGATTCCCCTAACCTCAGTATTGAATTAATATCTTGCTATTTAGTCCTAGATAATATGAACTATTCGAATGTCTTCAATGATGATCAACAGATCTTTGAATTCCTAACTAATATGAGAGATTTTATAACTCATAATATAAATGAAACTAAGGTAATTACCCTAAAAGAGAATTTAATGGTAAAATAATTCAGCTAAATGATAACAAGATACCCAAAGTAATGTTTTCATTATAAAGGTTGTTTGATTAGGACAAGCTTACTAAAACCCTTAAGTGGGAAATATTACAATGAAATAAATCTTGGACCCAAGAATCAACCCTAGAAATTTAATGTGGGGAAGGCTTGCATAGAAGTAGAGAATAAAAAATATAGAGAGTTGTTCACCAAGTACAAAAAATTAATTTCTTAGTCTTATGATGATTTAAAAAAATTGATCCAAGGGTTATCACCCATACTATACCCCTCAAAGAAAATTGTAAACCCTTCAAACAAAAACAAAGGCATGCCAACCCCATCTTAGAACCCATGATCTATAAAGAAGTCAAGAAATTATTAGATGCAAGGATTGTTTTTCCCATTAGGCACTCCACTTAAGTTGCCAACTTGGTTCTAGTTAAAAATATTATTGGTGAAATTAGATTATGTATTGACTTTAGGAATATAAAAAAGGCATATAAAAATGACAATTATCCCCTACCCTCTCTAGACCAAGTAATACAAGTTTTTTCATGGTCATCCATGAAGTCTTTCCTTGATGGCTTTTCAGGGTATAACTAGGTGTTAGTGGAGAAAGAGGACATAATGACGATAGCCTTTACTACTAAGTGGGGAAATTTTGCATAAAAAAAAATTACCTTTGGAATAATTAATGTATGATTGACATTTAAAAGAGCCATGGACCATGCTTTCTATGGTATAGTTGGCAAGTACATCATAATCTACATGGATGACCTAACAGTGTTCTCTAAAAACTAGGAAGATTATTGCACACACTAGCAGTAAGTGTTTGAGAGGTGTAGAAGGTATGGAATTTATCTCAACCCCAATAAAAGAATATTTTATGTCACTGAAGTTATGTTTTTAGGTCATATTATCACTAAATATTGGATCTTTATAGATCTTTAAAGAGTGGAAGCCATTTATAAGATAGAGCTTCCAAATAGTCAAAAAGAGTTGAAATCATTTTTTGGAAAGATAAAATTTATTATAAAATTCATTTCAAGGTTTGTTGAGATTCTTAAAACAATAAATGACATGCTCAAGAAATATTCCAAAGTAACTTGGAATGAAGAGTTCAATAAAGCATTCAATAGTATTAAGGAAGAAATTGGCCCAGCCCTGGTGTTGATAAGTCCATACTTTTTGAAGGACTTTTACTTGTATTCATTTGCTTTTGATCACAAAATGGCTATAGTAATAACTCAAAAATTTGATGGGAATGATCAACCAATAGCCTTCATGAGTACAAATTTCAAAAATGTATAATTGAACTATTCCTTGATTGACAAATAGAGATATGCACTAGTAAAAGTAGTAAAAAAGTTTAGACATTACATCCTTAGAAACAATATACATGCTATATTGCTAGACCCTACTATGAAACTCATGATGAGTCAAAATAAATTCAGTGAATGTATAGGTAAATGGATGTCAATCCTACAAGAGTATGACATAGAAATTAAAACAACCAAGTTGGTAAGGTGCCAAGGTCTAGTCTAGACGATTGCCAACACCAATCCCAAACTACATGTCATGTAGGTCGGGCATCATGACTTCCAACCCAATGAGTAGTATGACTCCTTGATTCATTTTTTGATTAATGGTACTTATCTTATAAGACTCACAAAAGAGCAAAAAATATCCCTAAGATTCAAATATTATCATTATTTAATCAAATATAGAGTATCATATAGAACTAACTTTGAAGGAGTCTATCTAAAGTTCCAAGAAGGAAGCTTCTCAAATCATGAGTACTTTCCATGAGAACTAGCTAGTGGAAATCCATTAGGAAGAATAATATCCCATAAAATCCTTAGGGATATTTACTATTGGCCCACCATGTTTAAAGATGCTCACAAGCATGTAAGAGAATGACATTCATGTCAAATACTTTGCACTAAAGAGCCAAAGGCAGCCATGCCTTTGCAACTAGTGATGGTTGACAAACCCTTTGCACAATAGGGGTTAGATTTCATAAGAGTGATTAACCATGATTATTTTCAAGCCAACAAGTATGTCCTAATTACCATGTATTATTACACAAGGTGGACTAAATTTTTAGCCACCAAACACTATAGGATAGAATAAGCGACCATCTTTTTAGAAGAAAACATTTCTATGAGATTTGGAACCCCAATCTCCTTAGTGTGTGATAATGGATCTAAATTTATGTCCATAGAAATTAATGAATGGGATTATGATGATGGAATTTCTCTAAAGTTTTCTTCTAACCTTTACCCCCAAGGAAATGGTGTCTTTGAATCTACAAACAAGAACTTAATCAAGTCAATAAAAAATCTACTGAAGACAAGCTTAGGACTTAGCAAAAACTCCTCAAATATGCTTTATGGGTAGATAGAATAAAAATAAAGAAGGCCTTAAAGTCATCACCAATCTTATTGTTGTATGACCAAGAGCCTGTCTTTCTCATTACCCTCAAATTTCCTACATTTAGATTTATGTAGGAGTACATGGAAGAAAGTTAGGAACTTACAAATTCTAGGTTGTTAGATATCATTTAGATGGAATATGCAAGGGAAAAAGCCTTTGATAACTTTAGCAAGAATCAAGCCATGGTAAAAATATGGTTTGATAAGAGGTCAAAAGTGAAGGTATTCAGATAAGGAAACCTAGTCCTCCTTTGGGACAAAGCATCTAAACCTAAGGGTAAGCATGGAAAATTCACACCTCTATGGATTAGCCCATACCAGATTGCTAAAACACTTGGCAACAACACCTTCAATCTAAAAGAACTTCAAGGAGCATAATTTACATTACCCACCAATGGGCAATATCTCAAGCATTAATTTGATGAATCTCCACTAGGTGTATCCATGGAATAAAATTCATAAGACTAGTTAAGGTTAGATTAGATTGGCTAGTTAGTTTCTTTCTTTTGGTTCTATTTGTACATATTTATTTGATTTTATTGTGCTTTTGTTGTTTGCTTTTGCCTTTTTCCTTAGTTCTAATAATTACTTCTAGACAAGTCCAATGCTCAAAGCATCTTATCTTCCTTGAATTCATAGGATTCAGGAATATGATGGGAACCTCATGCATATGATGACCATAGACTTGGAATATGAACTTAGTGTTATAACATGGAGAAACTAGTGAAGGTAAACGAAAAGGCCCCTCATTATATTCTATTTTAATCTATTCATCTCCTTGACATAATTATGGTTTTAAGTAGAGCTATACTTCTAAGATAAAATATTAACTTATTAGGATAGAATCTTGTTTACAGTTAACAAGACATCCTTGCCTGGGATGATGGTTGCAACCATATGTGATCATCTAAAAATCAATCACTTGATTAGAATCCTTAAAACATGTCTATCTTAGTTCTGAACCTTGTTGAAATCAATAAAATGTATGTCAAAAAATACAAAAATAAGAACTTAGTGTAAAATTTGAAGCTTTCAAGCATAGGTGATTCAAGTAATCTCCACTAGGGCTATGGATACCTAGATGGTAGTAGAGTAATGCCTCAAGTAGAGCCAAAGGCATCTCTATCAGGGCTATGGATGTTTGGCTCGTATTAGATCAATTCTTAAGCCTCTCCTAAACCAAAATCATGATCCTTCATGAATGACCATGGCTTATAAACTATTGTAAATGATCAAGGACATGAAACTTGGAAGTTGTTCCTTGAATCCCATGGGAAAAAATAAGTGGAATCAAAGCACACACATATCATCAATATATCCTAGAAATTAAACCTAATCTTGTAGGTTCGAAACTTTTTTCAACCATGAATAGATCATGATGATGTCATAGAGTCTTTGAGATGTCTTAGGGCCTTATCATTAAAAACCTTGATGTGCTCCTAGGTTTCTATAGAATTTAAAGACCATCCACTCTAATAGGGTAGTATAATATGTGTATAATTAAGTTTGGTGTACATAGTGTTGCTAATGGTTTACACTATTTTATGATAAATTGAGGTTCCATGGAGAAAATAGTAGTTTTTACCAAGAAAGTAATCCACCATGCTTCTACTATCTTTTGGTTTATGAAATTTAATCTTGGATCCCCCTTCAATAGAACCCTAAGTTAAGAAAAACACTTTGATTTGAATTCAAATTTAGAAAGAATAAATTGGTAAGAATGTTTAAAACTTTAGTCACTTAAGTCTAATTTTATATTAAGTCTTGGTCACGTTTATTAAGCATCAACCAAACCTTAATATAAAATTATACCTAAGTCCTTGTGTTTTCCTTATAAATGTCCTTGTTTATTATATCTTCATTAAAATGGTTTCATGGTATCTCTTTATTATTTCCTAGCTAAGACCCTTTTAAATTAAGTTTTAGCCTAAGTCTTAATCATAAGACCCCATTCATATTTATTAATACAAATGGGACCTTATAATTAAAACTTAGCCTAGGTATTTATTAACTTCAGGACCTAACTTTACTTTTTCCTTGATCATAGATCAAATGATCCTCGCTTCATCATAGGATCTGATCCAATGGTGAAATGAGAATGTTGAAATGTCAAAGCTCCATGAATATTCCAAGTGGTGATCATTTACACCGAGCTTTATTTACAGAGGGTACCACTTATTAAATATAAATAATATCATGCAACTATGTAGATCTTCAACCAATGGTCCTCACTTCTCAAGATCTAATGGAATGTATTGAATCTAAGATCTTAGGAAGCTTTAAGAGGATGCCACATGTCACCCTCACATTAAACCATAGGAATTTCATGAATCTAAAATTGACACTCTTGCTCACATCATTTGACAAACATGAGGACATCTATGATGTTAGCAAAACCATAAAATTTAGCATAATCCAACATTTTTACCTAGACAAAGGGGGCATGTTTTTAATGGGTTTCACACTAAAGTTTGAGCTAAACTTAAGATTTAGGAATTTAACCTAAGTTTTATTTAACCCTCATAACTAAATTAGACCTCATGCATCTTTTAAGATCCTATGACTCTTGCTTAATCATACCAACATGATCCAATAGTCTACGATCTTTGAATAAAGACTTAGGGAACCCAAGACCTCAACATATGAAAAGAGCTTAGAAATTGGAAATTGATGGTGTGATGATATTCTATGTGTCATAATTATAGGGATTAATGCTTATGATGACTAATGAGGTAAAAAACCTAGGATTATGATCAATGGATGGTGCTTAATCCTTAGATCTTGATCTAATGGAGTGAAACCAAAAGCAAAATTCAAAGGCTAAGGGCTAGTTGTCCTTGACAAAATTATGAAAAATATCATGAAATAATGCCAAATGGAATGATATATAGGATCCACATAAGAAAAAGATGACAAAAAATATTTTTTGTCCATCTATAAAAGTAAAGGTATAAATACATAAGTCTTAATCAAATCAAAATCATGCATGAACCTAGGTATAAATCACCTCCACCATTAAAGCTCTTAGAGAACCTAAAAACTTGCATAAAATAAGAAGGTCTTGAATGGTTGAATCATAGTTAAACTTGAAAAACAATCCTAAGTGTGAGAATGACAATATTTAGACTTATACAGAGTAAGTGTTTAACATTTTGAAAGGTTGAGAAGCAATGATAGTATGAAGACAAAAATGAAGGGAAGAAATAGAGCTTTAATTGTCTATAGACCACCTAGGTAGGGTTTTCAAGGACACATAGTTGGATATCTTGGCATTGAATAATGGGTGAAAGAATTGGTTTGAGATCTTCTTTGACATATAAGATATGCATCCCCTCATTGAGAATGAGAGGAAAATTGAGATAGTCAATACCATATACAAGGACTTGGTCACTATGCAATTGGTCGATCTTCATCATGCAACTACTAAACCTAAGGTAATTCATTATATCGATGTACTTACTCCACTTTTTATTGAATGATAATTGGATTTTAAAGGATAGAACATCTAGGAAAATTGAATACATCACATTTGTAGCCTTTTAAGGATAATAAAAACTTCCATGATCCCATGTTGATTTGCCTTGAATCAAGAACTGGACCACTCAAAATGACCTTGACACCATTTTAAGACCATGGATCAACCAAGGAAACCATGTACTCAAAAATTTCCAAGGAAATATTATAATTGCCAAATTTAGGGAAGGAATTAGGGTTTTCATGACTTTATTTAATATAATTTTTGGGGCTACCATAACCGCTTATGTCAATCCCACCTAGGTTTCCTATGTGCACTTCTTTATATATCAACAACTCGCCCCTCTTATTGGAGACATGATAAGAATACACCCAAGTCACAAGTTTTCTACCATATAAAGGAACACCAATAAGCAATTCTTCATGATCTCATACTTACTTGATGCCTTGCTCACTTCCACCTACTTCCCTAGTATAAAAAACTAGTCTCCTAGGGGTAGAACCACTATATCCCATCAATATTTGAAAACACATATTTTTAAATATAGGAACCAGATGCAATTTATTTTTGATTGTATTTATCTCACCTTGACATAGAACATCACTAAATTCCCCATGCCTAGAGTACAACACTTGATCAAAAGGTATGTGGAGATGATGGGGAATATTTTGTATTACCTTGATTACATGGTAATCAAAATTGAGGGAACCATGTCTTCACCAAATAGATTACTTATGTATGTCCCAAAAAAGCTCTTTGAGTAGGAAATAAAATTTTAGCTCCTCAATGATGTTGATAGAGTACGTAAAGGAAAGAAGAAAGGTCTTCTCCACCCCTTTCCCCTGATAATTGTAAATACCACACTGCATGAATTGAAACAAGTAGATGTCATGTCTATGCATAAGGAGGCCTTTTTTTCCAACTAGATGAATTAAGGATGTGAGATCCCAAGAAGATAGTGAGGGACCATTTGAGAGATAATAAATTGCTTAAACCCCTGTATGATCACTAGCCTAGGGTTTATGATCACATATACACCAAGGCAAGTGGCTTTGAGGAAGTACTGGATAGACTCAAAGAATATATTACCAAATTGGAACATAGACTTATACATGAGAGAAAACCAATAGAGGACATTTGGAAAATGCACCTCTTTGGTATCATTTTATACCTTCCACCTATAGACCATCTCAAGGACCTCCTTAAGGAAAATTTCCAAGACTTTAAGACCCTGGTAAATAGTAACAAGAAGAAAGGCCAGGTGAGGTAGCCTCATCTTTAGGCCCTCCACAAGAACCACCATCGATATTAGATCTTGTAGACATGGTGGGTCTTAATCCATATGAAAGAGTTGAGGCTATTTTTAAATTTCTTGAAGAGGCCTATGACTCAAATAAAGAGGAAACACATGAAGACCCTGACACTCAGGTGGGACAAGTTATTTAGGCTCATGAATAAATAGAGGGGATTGAGAAAGATAAGGGAAAAGAACATAAGTTACCCTTAGTTCCAACTACAACTCAGAGCAAGATGAAATTAGATTTAGCCCTTGTCCTAGCTAGATCCAAGAGGCCAAGACTTTCATTTATCCATCTAGCCTAGTATATAAATATATTTAGTGATGAGTTCCCCATCCATGGGCTAGTCATTGAAGATTGGTTCATATATGGGAAACTCTAAAAGATTCCCTCCATGGCCCATTCATGGGAATTGACATAGAATATTAACATTGATTTACATGAAGACCTTCAACCATCCATTCTTGAAATAATGAAGGAACAAGAAGAAAGAAGATTAGTGTAAGGAAAGGGTCCTGGTGATAGGAAAATATATACTCTGAGGGAATCTAATGACATAAAAGTGGAAATTCTAGAGACCACCAAGCTTACCAACCCCACCACTATAGTACATTTAAATCTAGACACTTCAAGGCTAGAAAACATCACCATAAAGAAGGCTATGGTGGGTACAGAAGAGTTGACATTTCAAAAGGTGGAACCATTTATAGGCATAACTCTAGTTGGAGGACAATAATTGGGATAGAATTCCATTCACCAAGAAGATGTGGAGAACCTAGTTGTAGCTCAATCAGCACAAGCAATGGTAGGAATTAGGGGATTGAAACAATAAATTGCCAATTTGAGGAAGGAGAAGTAGATTCTTGAAACCTAAGCCATCTTTTTGATCCCTAAGGAGATGATTAAGATGTTAAGTGGATATTTTTTTGACATGTTTGAGGTCTTGAAGGCTATGAAACTAAAGAGAGATGCCTTAACATAATAAGCTGAATCATCTAAAACCTTGGTTATCCAAGGGTAGGCTTTAGAGTACCAAGTTATTGAGATAATCAATATGTAGGTAATAAGTATCCCAAACTCTAGTACTGTTAGTTTAGGAAACTTGAGTATAATCTTGGGAATTGTTATTGATAAAGTACAAACCCTAAACACTTGGCATAATAATGTCAACAAGATTATGGAAGAAGATGAGATTTTAAGGCATAAGATTGAGAAACTCCTAAGGACCATGCTAACAAAACCTTCACAACCCACTTCCATTAGGTTAATATATGATGAAGAGTTTAAATGAAGAGCCATTACAACCATTCAAGAAATAAAGGGAAGGAGTCAGGGCCAATCTAGTAGCAAGGATTACAAGATCCTAGACATCATCTATGATTTAGGATAATGGATTGTAGAGGCTAAAAACATCAAGGAGGATATTATTAAGAATGATAGAGAGTTTAATAAGCTTATAGACCAAGAAGAAGGATGTCTAAAGAATCCTATAGTAGATTTGGGAATAGTTAATGAAAAACATAATAAGGAAAAGGCATCCTCCAAAAAAAGATAGATACAAGGCCCACCCCATCCCAATAGAATATTTTATCATTGTATCACTTATAAAAGTTGAATATTTTATTATGTGCACTTATGCTAGTCTATTAGCATAAGCACTTCTAGGTTAGTCCAGCATAAAGAGTCATATATATTCTAGAATTTTCATGAAAGGACAATTATCCTTATTTTTCATACATATATATTTAAGAGACTAACTAGGAGGCCACCTATGTCCTCTATAAATAGGTAGTGTCACCATTTTGTAAAGAGGGAGATTTTTGAGAAAAAATTATATACTTGGAATAATTAATACAACTATGGAATTATGAAAAGTTTGTTAATATGGTTGTTTTAAGGGTTACTAGCTTTTCTCTCAATTGCTTACCTAGATTTCAAATATGAATGGTTTATTTAAATTATAATTTTCATCCTTGTTATAGGGTTGTTAATTTTTGATACACTAGATTAGTTGAAAAGATCATAATTTGCTTCACTTTAATTTGTTATGCATCAAAGATTTGCATTGGCTATCTAGGTGTAGTAGCAAAACATTAAAGCATACTTAGTTTTTACTTGTATTTTTAATTTATCCTTATAATTTTTCCTTGTTGTAGTGAAATTTGAGCATTAGCTATTTTTCATTACATACTATTTTAAATACATGTTTAGTCAACTGAAACATTGTCATAATGTTTGAGATAAAGATTAGAAATCACATTCACTTCCTCTCTACCTTACCCTTTTTTAAATAACTCACTATAGCTTAGATCTCATTTTCAAATATTCACATAGATTAGTGTAGTTTAAAAATTTGATCAAGATTCACCAAAATTCACAAAGGCTTGGATTAAAGTGGCTCCCAATGACCAAATCATATAAATATTTTGGAACAATCTACTTTTATTTTCCCCTATTTCATCATAGGCATTACAATTTCCAAATACCTATAACTTATGCTATAAATTTTTAGGATTCTAAAATGAGAAGTGTTCTCTAAACACTAAGAGAACCTATGGTACACTTCGAGGCATCAATAAGACTATGAGGATCGAATCAATTTTTTTTAAGATAGGCTAAGAAATAACTCCAAAGAGCAATAAGAAATAGTCAAACAAGTGGAAAGTTAATTTGAAATTGTTACTGAAGTCTTAGAATAAAAAGAAGAATGTGCAAGTTATGTGGCTAAAGTGAACTCTTTGAGAGCTGAATTAAAGCAAGCATAAAATAAGGTTAAGTCCTTTACAAGGCTTGAAAAGAGCGCCAATGATCTAGATAGCCTTTTAAATAGTCAAAATATTGTTGATGACAAAATAGGTCTTGGTTTCATTAGAGATTAAGAGGACATTAATATGATCAAAAAGGTTAAAGAACAATCAAATAATGAGGATGCTAATATAAAAAGGGTCAAAAATATCAAGAATTCTAATAACATAAGGTATGTTAATCCTTTCAATGGATATTATTATTCATGTAATCAATTTTTTTATAAATCATGACATTTCATAAAGCCCTTCAAGAATGAATTTACATAGAACTATGAGGAGAACCGTAATTTAAGAGGTATGGGTCATGGTGTGTTTCCATCTAGAGGGATAACATGCTTCAACTGTCATAAGGTTGGTCACATTGCAAAATACTACAAGCTTAACTTTTCAAGACAATACAAAAAGTGTGAGGATTATATAAAACAAGGGAGAAAAACTAAGTGGAAACCTAATATGGCTAAGGTTGATAACTAATCTACAAGTTCGAATGGACTATTTGCCATGGTAAAACAAAATCAAGATGTAAAGGAATGCTAAGAATTTTCTCTATCAGCATAGTTTATTGATGAATGAAATAAAACCAATGAATCAATATAAAATTATTCCCAATCAAAGATTTAAGTGATCAATCTAGAAAGACAAAACAAGCATAAGAAGATAATGGAGGAGGTTTAGTCCTGCAAGGGCATAGAGATCTAAGAATCTCCTAAATTTATGTTGTTCTAGATCTCTAGAGTAGAAGTGACTCCATTAGGCTTCATGGAGGCACTCGGCTAGCAATCTAGAAGTATGAAATATGCATGGTCATAGGGGTATTTTTGGTGATATTAAGAGATATTCATGTTCTAGTTTCAATCAAAGAGATCTACTCAAGATGTGAACTCAAGAGATAAATCACAAAAAGTTGGTATGATGACTTGATCAAACCAAGACACAATTTTGAAAATGTCATGAATTTTCATGGAGATAAAGGGAGTCAATCATGTCTCATAAGTAGGTATGTGAAACTATTCTATGCTAAATAAATGTTTTATTAAGTTTGTTTACCCCAAGTCCAAGGATCAGGTGGTTGCCAAGAAGGTGAACCTTTGTTATTAAAGTTAAATGGGGAGAAAGGTCTTGTTTCATGTTCAAGTACTGGAGAATGATATGTTATGATTAAGAATGTTTACCATCAATGACAAAGGGGGATATTGTTGAGGTATGTTCCTAGTGTTGGTTTTAAGGCATTAATATTATCATTAATGTCAAAGACAAGTTTAAAGTCCTTCATATCAAAAGGTAGAGTTGATGTCATACTTGGTGAAGTGGTGTGTGACTAAGAAGTTTTATTTCTATTTTGAGAGAAAATTTGAAGGGAACCTATTATATTTTCTAAGTTTTAATGATATATCAATATCATGCTCAAGATATAAGAGAAGCATCTTGTTTGAGCTCTAAGTATTGAGAGGTAAAAAAGGTAAGCACATCTTGGTAAAAAGTTATAAATATGATATATCTTATCAATTTTATTAAAATGGACTTGTATTTAGTAAATCCTAGTTAAAATAATGACATCATTGAACTAGCATATTGTTTCCAAACTCTAAGCACTAGGCATCTTGAGTATCCTAGACTAGATCTATGAGAAAATGTACGCATTATGCATGATGAAACTTTGTGATTTAGGGTACTATAGGCATAATTAAGTATTATAAATTATGGTAACATGGTAAATAGGAAAATAATCCTTTATATGAGCTTAAAGGACAAGATTGAAGCTTAGCTCCTGTATGAAGAGACCTAGTGAGAAGTTACAGGCTTAGTGCCTTAGTGAGATAAGCCTGATAACATGGTGAGTTGAGCCATTGGAGATATGTTAAAATAAGTATGGTAGTGTTATATCATGTTATTATGTTTTATAACATGAGGGTATATTTTTTAAGATAATACAAGGGGTTTCAAGGCATGATCATACTCAAAGTATGCATGGTAGTATGAGGCCTAGTGTACAAAGTGACCTATAATGGTCTAAGTATTGGTCAAGATCCTTTTAAAAGATGGAAAATATATTTATAGCATTTAAATTTGTGTTATGGATTTTTTTAAAATGTTTACCAAGTTTTAAGTCAATACATGAATAATAAAGTAAGAAATTTGATGGTAAGGTTGACTATGTGCACATAAAAGGGTGTTGCACACCCAAGAAGAAGTTTCTCATGCTAATTGGAATGTGAAACCTTTGAATGATATATTTATAAATTTATGTTATTTTGGTAATGTCCCTATATTTAATTCCTTGTCATTAGTTTTGGTATTTAGGGGCAATCCTTTACGAATGATTGCTAAGAAGGTAAGGTGGTCAAAACCCTCCTAAAACCCTTACAAAGACTCGATAAGAAAGATATAATTAGTTATGGATAAGAATGGTTTATTTGACCTATTTTTTTGTTTGAAAAATGAAAATAATTCCTTAATATTTCCTCAAGTGGTTTTTGTTTGTCTTGATAGTGAATAAAAGCCATAAGAAAACCCTTATTTTTAAGGTTTTTGATGTTATAGGTAGGTTTGACTAGGTCAAAACATGAAAGTGGATGGAGGATGATTTTAAATAATTATATTTTATTATAATAAAATTTTATTATCAGGTTTTTTACAAAAATGTGCAAATCTAGTCATGGAAGTTAGCCTATCGTTAAACTGGCCTAATGAGTAGAATACTGAAGAAACTAGATGAGAATAAAAATGAGATTAGGGATTGGTTACAAAGGAATAGGGATGGATACTAAGTCATGGGGTAATTATTAAATACATATCCATCCTATAACATTTATCTATATGTTTTGATGATGCCTACACCTATGCAAAATGTTTTTACCAAACTTGTCTGTCTAACATAATGAAGTTTGTGTAGAGTGACATAGTGAGATTGGTCTATAAGACCATTATTGATACATGAACATGAAATATATGTTTATGTATATATTATAATTATTATAAATTTTAAAAAAATCCATTTTAATATCATATAAATGTCCCCATGGGTGTTTTACAAGTTAATTTTCTTAACTGTGTTTTTGGTCCTATAGGCAACTTTTCTGTGTGTGTGAAAAGGATGTTCCTGAGTCAATTTTCACTAAGATGAATGATAAAAAGTTATTAAAGGTTTTATAAATGAATAATAATCCTGTTAATTAAAATTATTTTTACTATGTATTGATAGTGTTTAGTGTTTATGAGTAGGTTATCTATAAGAGTGTTCTTGAGGCCCTCTAGCCTATGTAGTAGAGAAAAAATATTTTTGGGAAGATTTTAAATTAATTATGATAATAATAGTATTATTTTATGCATGTTATATGAAATAAATTTGTGTATTTGGTTCAAATTTTCAAGTCAAACTTACAGGAAGTGAGAAGGCCTATTGGCAAGGAGACCTAATTAGTAGGTCCAAGTAGTGAAATGGGAAAAATGAAGTTTGGGACCCAAAGTTAACTTATCAAAGGGTATATTGGAGGAATTTATTAAGTGTTTCATCCATTTTTTAATATATTAATAATTATTAAGGGTCATAATGGTAATGTGTGGATAGGACAAACCAATTTGCATAGGTCTCTATTAGGCCTAATGGAGGATTTAGTCCTTATGGACTATCAACAAATTATGTATTATTTGTTTCAATTATTAGATGTGTCTATATATCTATTCAAATCATGATAAAAGTATGGTTAGTTCCTTATCTAACTAATATATGGATGAGAAGGAATCAAGTATAAAATAAAGGCCTAATAAGCCTATTTTGACAAGTTAGAGAATTGAGCTATTGATTGAAGGATATAGTGTTTTTATGAATAGGTTAAGAGATTTAAGATCATCAAGAAAATTATAAAAACATGACATGAGTATCTAACTATATATATATATATATATATATATATATAGTTAGATACTCATGTCATGTTTTTATAATTTTCTTGATGATCTTAATATATATATATATATGTATATATATATATATATACATATATATATATATATATACATACATATATATATATATATATATATATATATATATATATCTGTGTGTGTGTGTGTATAGATTAGGGAAGGTCATTTGACATATTTCTACCAAAGAGAGGGCTATTTGAGCAAGAAGGCATAAGAAGTTGTTTGAGTGAGATTGAAGGGTAAAGAGTGCAAAAAAAGGAGGTAATCATAAGTTTAAGGTTATAAATATGTGTTATAATGTGATAAAATATCATATTTGAATTTTTTTGTTCTAATATACCTAGGGGGTTGGAGCCTCCTTGCAAGATAGAGCTTATATAAGACTAGTTAAGTTGGTACTTATCTAGATAGGGGTTGGATCTCCTTGTGAAGTTGGTGTTTCACTAAAACTCAGATCTTGACATTATAGGACTATATTCCACGTGCATGTTTTAGTGTATTTTATTCCTCAAGAGTGTTTTTCACATATATCTTATGTTCCCTTGTGATATGTTTGTATAGTTACTTTGATTATGAATTAATCTTTTGTGTAAATGAATTCTTCATTTAATGATGAATTTAATTGAATAATGATTGTTAATCAATTGATTCACCCCCCCACCCACCCATCTCAGTAGCTAATTATAATATGTCATGTATCTATATATACATGTATCACACTCAAGATGTTTTAAATGCATGTGTATATAAAATAAATGATATTGAATCTACCAATATATAACCAAAAACATATATGTGAAGGACATAATAGGACATGTAAATGTTGAATATGCTTATGTATTTTTTAAGTATTTTTTAATTTTTTTTGTAATTTTGGAAAGGTGCTATGGACCAAGAAAAACGTGCCAATATAACTAAAGGATATCATAAATGAGATGCCTTTGTGGAGGCCATGTATCATGTGTGTCATACTCATATGCTGTATAGTTGATATAATCAGGATCATACCAATATTATATATTATTAGGATCATAATCATTAATTTAATCATTATTATGGGATAAATCTAACCTCGTATGTTATTCTTGAACATGTGATATACAATTTAAAGTATTTTTATATGAATAAAGAATTGTATCATACTTTGATTTTGTCCTTATGGGTATGCCATTATTTTTATGTATTTTCATAATAGCTAAAGATATAATTCATTATTTGTAAAAAGTATTTAATTTTGTCTTGATGATCAAATGATATGCAATTATTATTTCTATCAATCATTACTCCTATTGAGTGTAACCATGATTTTCAAATAACAATATTATAAACATTTAGATTATAAATATCCTAAAAAGTAACAAAACATTATTTTGAAGAAAATTAAACTCTTAATTGAATTGAACCTATACTTTTTAGAATTGCATTATTTCATCCACATGTTGAAACTTATTTTTAAAATAGTTAAGAATGACGTAGAACAAAAAATTGTATCTTGATAGTCCATAACCTTGATATCTATAAACTTATTACCCTCAAATTGAGTAGTGATAGTAAAAGGGCCTTGATATGAGTAATGGATTGTGATTTCATGATTTTAAACCACATTTGGAACATTATATATTAAACTGTCTCTTGATTTTTTACTTATTTTTTTTATAAATCTCAATTTTAAGATTTTATGTGCACATTGCTCTTTTTGTACCTTGTTTTCATTTGTGGGTTCTTTCTCTTTGAAATTTTTTATATTTGAATGATTTGAATCAGTATTTATAGTATATCCCAAGTGTTGTCAATCATTATTATTAAATGTAAAGATAGGATGATTTATTGATTGGGAATGTTTCCCAATCCTTGACCATGATAAACAAAGTTTTGTAAATGTTTATTTCCAAAACCATATTGTTTGGAAAGTTGAGTATCATTATTGAGAGATGTATTTGTATTATTTTCTTGATATTATTTTGATTTTTTAATATTTTCTTGCTCTAAATTTGACATTTTCAACTATTTATACTCTTAATTTTTATTTGGTACCCACATTTGTTGTTTTGTTAGTTATGGTTTAAGAGAGGTCATCATAATGTGAGTGGTTTTCTTGGTTAGTGTATCAATTTCATGATCATCCCTACATTTATGACTTTAAATTTTATTTTTTAATGTGAAAAAAATAATATTTATTATGACCATGTATTCTATGATATGCACAATAGTATTTGAATCTCCTTAAAAGATGTAAAAGAGGTAGTTTATTCAAATTGTTTCTTAGAATTTATCTTAGGATTTAATTGGAATCTTAGTATCATTTTGGTCACTTTTCAAATCACTTGTTATATATGTATTCTATTTTATATTTTCTTTGGATGTGAAATATTATTGGGTGTAACATTACTAGAAAAGTATGTAAATAAATGATTAACACTAATTTTGGGCATTTAGAATCTAATTTTCCAATAATCAGATATTTGAATTGAAGTATTGATTTTTATTTTATAATTATTATATTAAATTATCCATGAGGATGATTTTATATTTTGGGGATTCACAATTAAAAACCCTAGGTTATTTTGATTGAACATGTGTACATATACCATCTAGCTTACTTATTGACACAGTGATAACATGGACTTGGTTAGAGGGATGATAGATATCACCCTCCTTAGGGTTAAGAAGAATACAAATCTCCTTTTTATCTAGTTTAAATTTTATAAAAACTGATATGATAATAGGATAATAAATACATACAAATTCATACAAAAATCAATCATGATAATAAAAATTAGAATTAAATAATTACCACATTAAAAATTAGAAAATAAGAAACCCTATAAAAACAAGGGTTTGCACATTAAGACATAGAGGTTGGGTTCACCAAAATATTAAACATAAAATATATATTTGGGGATTCTAGGGTTAAAGGGGTAGAGATAGCTTAGGACACAAGGATGGTAGACTATCTCTAAAGTAGGCCAATTAATTACAAAACTTAGATAAAACATATACTAAATTTATTATTCCAAGATATGATAAAGATATAAAGTATAGATATGACATATATTTCAATGATAATGAAAAAAATATAATAAATTGGTTCTAATGCTAATACAAATATGTATTTGGAATAGGTATAAATTATACTAGATCTGGATACTATATTAGTCACATGATTCTATAAATTGTACTTCTATAGTTGTATATAGTTGCATCAAATAGAGATAGTTGTATCAATGTTTATATATAACTTAGACACAAATTTCCATTATGGAATACGTATTAAAACTATATTGACCACACAAAAGTTTCTAGGTTATGTCACCTTCACTCTAGTGCATTTAGATATGGGTCAAAGACTATTGATCCTTGTCAAATAATAAAACCATAGTTCTTTATCTTCATAGTTTATAAGGAAAAATAGATTAGTGGGCACATGGTGTTTAAATACCCCTATGAGAATGAGTAATACCTACATAGATAATTATTTGAAAAGGGCCTCAGACTTATATAGTTTTCCCCTACATATTGTCTTATGTGTGTATAATTAAATGTGTGATAAGGTAGTACATAGAGTGACCTAGATTGTAACTTAAAAAAAAATGGATCATGGATTGATCCTTGATTACTCTGACCTATATAAATGCTTTCCTTATGACTGATATGTAAATAGGAGAAAATAAGGAATCTTTGCTCACTTGAGTGCTTGATTGAGTGATTTTTGGTTAGTGTTAGGTGAGGAATGAATGAATATTGATATTGTATTTATGACAATATATATGGAGAATATCTCACATAAAATCATTTAGACTAACCATAGGTATACATTTAATTTGAAAATTGAATGACTTTATGACATTATACACTTATGTTAGGATAGGACACTTGTGTTGCCATAGGTATTTGACATGAATGTAAGTGTTTGGGTAGTTAGAAAAGAGATGTATGTCAATAAGTTGAAGAGATGTAATATAAATAGGTTTATAACATTATGTAAAGATAGAAGGCTTGGGTCATCATAATGATATTGGTCAGATTAAGAGATAATAAATTAGGCATAGAGAGATAGTGTATGTGAGCCTTTTAGTAGAAAGTAAGGTCTAAAGGCTTAAGGTACATCCATGATATGTATTTGTGAAGGTACAAGACTAAGGTGATATATAATTCATATATAGTGTCTAAACATTGGTATGGGAAACCAAACTCAAAATATGCAACACTCTAAACAATTATTAAATTTTTCAAATTCTTATCAATTACACCACATAATGACATTGGTATAGGAAATTGGACTCAAAATATGCAAGACCCTAAATATTTCTATAATTTGTCCTACTATTGTAAATTGTGATATGTAGTGACATTAGTATGGGAAACATGACTCAAAATATACAACACCCCCAAATATTTGTTAAATTTGTATAAGTGTTTCATATTTCAACATGTAATGACATTGATATGAGAACTCCACTCAAAATATGCAACACCCTAAATATTTCTAAAATTATGTCCCAATGTTGAAATTTTTAATAAATAATGTCATTAGTATGGTAAACCTGACTCAAAATATGAATAACTTAAAATATTTTTGAAAAATTTACCAATGTGGTGAATTACATCACATAATAATGTTAGTGTAGAAAACCCAAATCAAAAAATGAAGCATCCATAATATTTATGAAATTTGTCCCAATGTTGTGGATTATACTGCACAATGACATTGGTATAAGAAAGGTGACTCAAAATATGTAATAACCTAAATATTTATTAAATGTGTCCCAATCTTATGAATAGCATCATGGAATGACAATGGTATGGGAAACTTGACTCAAAATATGTAACATCTCAAATATTTTTGAAATTTGTCTTAGTGATACAAATTAGATTACATAATAACATTGGTAATAGAAACTTGACTCTAAATATGAAACACCTCAATTTTTTTAAATTTATCCCTATGTTATAAACTTCATAGCACACCAATAATGGTATGGGAAACCTATCTAAAAATATTCAACACCCAAATATTTTTAAAAATTTTCACAGTGTCATTAATTGCATTGCATAATGATAGTGGTATGAGAAACCTAACTCAAAAAATGAAGCAACCCAAGTATTTATAAAATTTGTCCCATTGTTGAAAATTGCACTATGTAATGACATTGTTACATGAATCCTGACTCAAAATATACAACATCCAAAATATTTGTAAAATTTGTCCCAATGATGAATATTACATTATGGAACAACATTAGTAGGGGAAACCTAACTTAGAATATACAACACCCCAAAGAATTATGATAATTGTCCTAGTGATAGGAATCATGTAGTATAATAAAAAATGGTATGGTAAACCTGACTCAAAATATGAAACACTATAAATATTTATGAAATTCATTCTAGTGTTATGAATTATGTCGTAAAGACATTCATATGGAAAACTTGACATAAAATATTCAACACCCAAAATATTTTTGAAATTTATCCTAGTGTTGTGAATTGTGCCACACAATAATATTAGTATGCAAATCCCTACTCAAAATATGACATGCAATGACATTGGTATGGGAAACCTAAATCATAATATATAACACCTCAAATATTTTTTAAATTTATCCCATTGTTGAAAATTGCACCATGTAGCCACATTAGTATGGGAAACCTAAGTCAAGATATGGAACACCCTAAATATTTATGAAATTTGTCCCAGTATTAAAAATTTCACTATGTAATGACATTTTAAGGGGAAAATAAACTCAAAATATGCAACACCCAAAATATTTATTAAATTTCTCCTTATGTTACAAATTACAACATGAAAATACATTGGTAAGGGAAACTCAAATAAAAATATTCAACACCCTAAATATTTATATTGTTTATCATATGAAAGAGTTATCAAAACTTTTCATCCTAAATCTCTCCAAGAGCTCACTATTATAGACCTAGATTCTTCAGCATAAAGAAAAAAATCAATTTAATAAATCAATTATTTATACACAAATGATATCTAAAAAAAGGATATGTAGAAAGATCATAAATCATGTATATTAAAATTTATATCCTTTTCTTAAATAGGCAAGGACAACCAATATGTAACGTAAACTAGGTAATGTGGGATAAATCCCCACATAGGACCAAACTAGGTAAAGACTAATAACCTAGATATAACCTAATAAGTGAGAGTAATAAGATACTCTAACACCCCCCATCAAGTAAATCTAGAGGATAATAATAGAGGATATAGTGTGAATCCATGTGTCCCTATGGATGTCAATCCATCATGGTAAAATATATGGATGTCAAGTCAGTGTAACTATCAAGTGAAAGTAGGAATTATGTTGAATATGAGGATCACTGAATATGAACACTACACTCCAAAATACTATGTAGAATGATGAGCTTGAGAAAGAATTTATTGAACAACCTCCAACAAGATGGTAAGAAATGAGCACAAATATTGATGGGGATACCACACTGGTATCACTAGTGGGGATACCACATTCATGTCACTATAAGAATCACCAAGAAGGCCATAGAGTCAAGTAACAATCCTCATAATAGTTATGATAAACAAACTTCTTGAATAAGATACCCATGTACAAAGGAGAAATCTAAAACACAGTAAAAAATTGCACCATATACATATAACTCTCATAAAATGGAAAAAAGATAGAAAAACCATAGTAAAAACTCCCCCTCAGAAGGATAAAAAAAGAATAGAGAGCTAGAACCCCCCTAAAGATGATGCTAAAGTAGTGCACACTCTAAGTGCTCACAAGTCATAAAGGAACTCAATCCACATGATTGGTTCAAATCCACTACTTGATCACAAAAATAATTAACACTGGGCTTCACCAGAATATATATTCAATCAAGGATACTCTTACTAGTGATGAAGGTATAAAAGAGTACTACATGTGCAAGGAATGCTCAACACCTAAGAAGCACAATGTACACTACACACATACCCATCATACTATAGAATGGGTAGAGTGGACAAAAGGTTTACATGAGTGGTCTAAATTCACTACTCAAACACCAAATAAACTGACACTGTATACATAAGAAAATCTCTGTCACACTGAAAGAGACTATTAAACTATCAAAGAAGGTAAGTGATAGGGATTCACCTGAATAACTATATTTCAAGTTGTGGGAGATTGTTAACTATATTAAAAAGGTGTCTAAACTATAGAAAAGGTCTCTCAAAAATGATGGCCCATAGAGGTGATGGAAGATACAAGCAACTGATAAAGTGAAAAGGTGCCCATAATAGAGCACACAAACACATGAAGGTAGATAAGGTTGAATCAAAAAACCCCCCATAGAACTTTATAAATAAGTGTGAGTACAATATAACCCATACACACAAAAAAAACACCAAATAAAAATGTGTAAAGCACATGCAAAAGGATGTTGGTTTGAAAATGCATCTGAGATAGTGCATGCATGAAGTATAATACAATTCCCATAGCATAGGAAACCCCCTAGTAGTGACAATGCACACTCAATAATAGGACATTAGACTTAGCCAAAAAATGTGTTTATGAGTGAAACAAATGATGACAATGAAATGCAAAAGAAACAAGAAGGAAGTTTGTGTTGCCTGTGAGGGGGTCTAACCTCCTGCTAGACTAGGCATCACCCTATGATCTTTGAAAAATGAAAGAGATAAGGTACATACAAAACAAATAATATTCCCTCAACAAATCCTCACAACATAGCAAATGCATCACCATAAATTGTAAGCATGAGGTAGCACAACCAATGTGACGAGACCCCCATAATGTGGAACTTTATATTTTAGTGTAGCTTATAATGTAAATAGAACCAATGCATGGGAAATGAAAAAATATGAACTTTTGAAAAAGATGGTGCTCAATTTTGAGCTATCGATCAAAAGTTATTAAATAATCATTTTCTTATAAATGAGGCATGTTTAATAAAATTTCCACTATTTTTTTATTAAAAAATACTATAATTAAGGTATACCTAGCCTTATAACCACTTGTTAGAAATGACATAGAACTAATAACATACTCAAATCAACAAAATTCAAAAAATAATCTATCATTGACCCCTATATGTCTGCAAGTGAATTGGACTCCTTCTTTAAGGAAAAAAACAACTATTAAGGCAAATAATGAAGTGTCCAACTATGATAAGAGGAAAGAAAGTGGACTATAGATGTCTAGAAGAAGCCAATTCCATAAAGAAGATCAAAACTTTGTATAGACTCTATAATGTAGATCTTATGCCACTTAGTGAATAAAAAGACACCAGATAAGATGTTAGAATTGCAACACATGTATCATAAAATGAAGGAGACTCAACTTATGTAGTAAATGATGCAAACCAATATATCCCCTTATACCCCAATGCAATCTTAACACTCCAATAATATTTTAAGATACCAATGTATATTTTGAAAAATGATTCCATGTAAGTATCAGACCACCAAAACTATCCAATACACCTATTAAATATGGATGCCAAGGATACTAGTGCCAAGTTAGACTCTATGGTCTTCTAGATAGCATAGAACCATTCCTCCAACCTCCATGTAGTATTACATCCATCTCACAACCACTATTAATCCTAATCTCTATGTCACTAACCTACCATTTTCTCCCTCACCAGTGCCACCATAATAACCACCCAACTAACAGATTTTTTAACCTCTCTAGATTCAATACAATAATCTCATTGAAGTGTAGATTTTGGACTGCATGCTAACATTAGATGTAAGTGAGATCTAGAAAGATAGACTATTGTATTCAATATTTCAATGTAAATCCATAAACATTGAATTCAAATAAATAAAAATCAAACCAAAAAACCAAACACCAACTACCAATGAAATGCCAAAAACCATGTGAATTATGACAATGCCAAAAACCTTCTGATAGGCTAGAATGGTCTGGTTGATAGATGACACATAGAGAAGGTGTTATAAATTATATTTAATGAACACCTTCTATTATATACTATCATGTTTGATCAATTGATCCCTAAATAATGTTGTGTGCAATCCAACATACATTTTATTAGGAGAATGTAAATGCCTTCACATCGATGAAAAAATAGTGGTTGGTGGTCCAAGTTGGATCCAATAGCAATGAGAGAGTGTATATCAATTCACATCAACCAATCCAAAATTGAGGCTATAAATGCTTGCTAGGAGATCTACCATCTTGAGCATGGATCAAATTCCATAGACATTGAGGTGGGATAAATCCTCATAATGCCAAAGGATCTAATAAATTCAAAACCACAGTGAAGATTGTATGATCTTCCACCATTCAGTGAAAAGCATTCTACCTACAACTAGATCATGAGGCTAGTGTCATGGTTAAGGCATATCAAAGTATCTTTTTTCTTATCAAATCCATAAAAATAAAATATAGACATAGTTCTATGCCAATCCCAACAATGCAGGCATAAAACAAGCCTGAGGCATAAGAAAAAAAGACTATCTATGGTAGATATCTTTATGTATTTAGATATAATAAAAATATACATCTTATCCAAAGCATAATATAATCACAATAGATCAAAAAAATTCAAAAAATTAATTTTCAAACTCTAAAAAATATATCTGAGGTTTGGCTTGGATGTGATAAGGTCAAATACAAAAAATAAGGAGATAAAAAATAAAGGATGAGTAATGGTTATTGGAGGGTGGCTCTAGTACATGAAAGAGATATCAAAACTCTTTATCCATAGATGTTTTAGCATAAAAACAAAATCAATTAAACAAATTAGTTTTTTATACATAAATGAGATCTAAAAATATGATATGCAAAAAGATCATAAAACATGTATATTACACTATAAACCCTTGTTTGAATAGGCAAGGATAACCAATATGCAAGCTAAAATAGGCAATGTGGGATAAATACCCACATAGGATAGAACTAGGTAAAGACTAATAACCTAGCTAGAACCTAGCAAGCAAGAGTAATAAGATACTCTAACATCATAACATTGTGAATTATGTCATGCAATGACATTGGTATAGGAAACCCACTAAAAATATGAAACACCTTGAATATTTCTAAAATTCATCCTAGTGTTGTGAATTATAATGCATAATGACATTGGTATAGGAAACCTGACTCAAAATATGTAACACATCAAATATTTAAAAAAAAAATCCTAGTGTTGCAAATTATGACATGCAATGACAATGTACAACTAAATCAAAAAATGAAACACCCAAATAGTTTCAAAATTTTTACAAGTGTTAGGAATTGGGTTGCACATCAACATTTCGACAAGAAACCCATTTAGGAATATGTAACATCCTAAATGTATTTTAAATTCAAACCAATGTTTTGATTTACACTATAAATACATTGGTATGATAAATTCTATTCAAAATATGGAACACCCCAAATATTTCTAAATTTTTTTTGAGTATTGCAAATTATGTCATGCAATGATATTGATATGAGATACATGGCTAAAAATATACAACACCTTTAATATTTCTTAAATGTGTCCCAATTTTATGAATTAAGATGCAAAATGACATTGGTATAGGAAATCCAAGACAAAATATGAAACACTCCAAAAATTTTACCATTATTTCAAATTGTGATCCATAACAATATTGTTATGGGAAACCTAACTCAAAATATGAAACACCCCAAATATTCCAAATAAATTTACTAGTGTTATGAATTCTTCTACATAACAACATTGGTATGGGAAACCTAACTCAAAATATGCAACACCCAAAATATTTATAAAATTTATCTTAGTGTGGAAAATTTCATCGTACAATGACATTATTATGGGAAACCTAGCTCAAAATGTGTAGCACCTCAAATATTACTAAAATTTGTCCCACTATTGTAAATTATACCATGCAACAACATTGGTAGGGATAACCAAACTCAAAATATACAACATGCCAAATGCTTCCAAAATGTGTCCCATTATTGTTAATTACATTGTAAAATGACATTGGTATGGGAAAGATGACTTAAAATATGTAATACCCAAGATATTTCCAAAATTTGTGTCGTTGTTGAAAATTCCACCATGCAAAAATATTGGTACATGAAACCCTACTCAAAGTATTCAACACCCCAAATTTTTCCAAAATTTTTCCCAATGTTATGAATTACTTTATGTTGGTATAGTAAACTCAACTCAAAATATGCAACATTCCAAATATATCTAAAACTTGTCCTAGTATTGTGAATTTCACAATACAATGAGATTGGTAGGGGATACCCAACTCAAAATATGTAACACCACAATTTTTTCCAAAATTTTTCCTAGTGTTTTGAATTGCACTGCATAATGAGATTTATGTGGAAAGCCCATATTCAATTATGCAACACCCTGAATATTTTTGAAAAATGTCCTAGTGTTGTGAATTATGCCATATAATGACATTGGTACAAGAAACTCAACTCAAAATATGCAACACCCAAATATTTCTTAGATTTGTTCTAGTATTGTGAATTGCATCATACAATGACATTGGTATGGGAAACTTGACTAAAAATATGCAACACCCAAAATACTTATAAATTTTTTTTCCCAATTTTTTGAATTTCACCATGTAATGATAATGGTATGGGAAATTAGACTCAAAATATTGAACACCCCAAATATTTTGAAATTTTTTCCCAATGTTATGAATTATGTTATGCAATGACATTGGTATGGGAAACCTAAGTCAAAATATACAACACCCAAAATATTTTTGAAATTTGTCTTAGTGTTGTAAATTATGTTGCACAGTGACATTTAAATGGGAAATGTGACCCAAATTATACAACACCCAAAATATTTCCAAAATATATCACTATGTGCAAATTTCACCATAAAACAACATTGGTATGAGAAAATTGAATTAAAATATGAAACACCCCAAATATTTCTTGAATTTATCCAAATGTTATGAATTATGAGGCTCAAGGACGTTAGTACAGGAAACCTTAGTCAAAATATATAATACCCCAAATAATTCTAAATTTTTCACCAGTTATGAATTATGACGTGAAATGACATTGGTATGGGAAACCTAACTCAAAGTATACAACATGCCAAATATTTCCAAAGTGTTTACCGATATTGTGAATATGAAAATGATATGGGAAAGTGAATTTAAAATATCCAACACACACCAAATAGTTCTAAAATTTTTCCAAGTGTTACAAATTACGTTGCACAATAATATTAGTTTAGAAAAATTAACTCAAAATATTTAACAACCCAAGTATTTCTAAATTTTTTCATAATGTTATGAATTTGACCATGAAATGACATTGGTATGGGAAACCTAAATCAAAATATGAAACACCATAAATATTTATGAAATTTATATGAGTGTTGTGAATTATACCACATTTTAATGAGAAACTTGAATCAAAATATGAAACACCACAAATATTTCAAAAATTTGTCCCAATATTACAAATTACATAGTGTAAAAACATCGGTAGGGGAAACATGACTCAAAATATGCAATACCCCAAATAGTTTTGAAATGTGTCAGTGTTTCAAACTGCACCATGCAACATTGGTATGGGGAAACCTAAATTAATATATAAGGCCCCATTTTACATACTGCTTGTCTTTGACATTTAATGACAATGATATTTTGGCTAGTATAACTTGGAGTTAGGGGTTATGTTGTTAGTCACATCTAGCTGAGGCATGAAAGGATTTTTATGAAGGATTTTCATGTGTTGGGAACCATGAAAAATACGTATTATACATCATGAATTAGTTACTTATGAAAGTAAAAATATTTAATTTACTTTATGTGAAGTTATAATTATGAATCTTATTATGTCCATGAGATATATTTACTTAAATTATGTTGGATCATTACTCATAAACTTGTAAATTGGCAATTACATATGTATAAGGTTATATAAATCTATCTATGTAGATGATTGTATTCCTTGGTATGTTGACTATGGATAATTGATTGAGTGCACCTTCTTCAATTAAATTTGGTAAATTTGGCTATTAGGTTAGATTAATTTGATGTGTGCATAAATTTTGTAGGAACAGGGAATGGATAATGAAGGAAAGAGACCACCAAACATGGTTATATCACTAAAATAACCATATATCAGACCTTAAACACTTATTAAACCTATTGTAATTAGTTGGTTGTAAAAGATACCATTTTTCATATCTTTATAACTTAGCATGTTATTTAGGAGGATGTCTTTTAAGTTTGGTTGGTAAAACTTTTTATCCCTCACCTTAATATCTTACAGCTAGATTGACCAACATTTAAAATGTCTAGTGGTAGATTGATATATTTTCCATTGATTTCTTAAGCCTAGAATCAAGTGGGAAGGAGGTATGTGATTTTAGGAAGCAACCACATAAGATTGAAATGCTTCCATGTGCCTTAAATGAACATGGAAAATAACATCCCTTAATAAAGCATGGGCTAGCAACCAGAAGGTGATTGGCTAATTCTAAGATGTCTATTGTATAAGTTGAGTTGTCCATTGGAAGGAACTTTCATTACAATTTTTTCAAATTAGAAAAGAGACTAAAAATAAGAGAGATAGAGAAGGCATTGCTTCAAATAAAAAACACTTATTAATAGAGTCAAGCCTTAGACAACTAGAGGATAGTGCCCATGAGGTATTAGTTTCAATAGACTTGATTTATAACTTATTTCCATAAAATGAGAATAATTTTGGTTCTTTGTTTGATATATTTATCTAAGAAGAATGAGTTCACTCAATTTATTCTACCTATTTTATTATCTTTCTATGGTTGTGCATTAACTACCATGTAGTTCTTTACCTAGTTGAGGTCCTTCAATATGTTGTGTTCCTACATGCTTGACTTGAATATTTTAGCTTATTTATTAAATATATACATGTTATTTTGATGAAATGTGATGTATATGATGAATTTATAAGTCACCCCTATCTTTTGTGTAATGTAAAAATATCTTATAAAATATTCATGCACCTGCATAGTGCTAAGTCCCCCAAAACAAAATTGCACATAAACGCTAACTACCCATGCCCATGATTATCAATCAACATGGTTTTCACACATCAACTAAGTGTTGATACATGCCTATTAGATGTTTCCTAATGTGCACCTATTATAGATATCCTCCACCACACAAATGACAAATAGGCTAAAGGCACAAAGCTCCTAGTCTTCAAATAGCATAGGAAGAACTTTGAAAGGAGTCGTTCCAAATCATGAAGAGTGCACCCATGATATTTAATATTCTGATGCACTCTAATTAAAAATAATCTTTATGCCTCCATGATGAATTCCCATACCAAATCACATATTTACAATTTTTTTCTCTCAAGAATCATAGGATAATATCAAAGATATATGCATGGTCTAGTGTGCATATAATATACAAAGAAAGTGCATGCTTAAGTGTGGACATCCAGAACACAATTGCAAATAATGCATATTATATAACATAAGAGATAATTGAGAGAGGTGGTTATTCCCATTCATTATATAATTTTGTCACATGTATAAATGACATGATAGAATCAAGAGGAATCTACATATCCTCCACATCAAATGGGTACAAGTGGATTATTAGATGATATTCATAGGTGAAGGTAGTGGTTTAACTTGATTGGAAATTGAATAATGGACAAGTTAAGGGAAAAATTAAATGAAATGGTGACTGTCAGGCTATCAAATCATGGGCATGTGATCTCTTCTAATAGAGATCCCAACTACTTATCTAATATCCATTTAATGATTGTAACCACCTCTATAGTGGGTGAGATTATAATTAATGACCCAAGGGCATCTCATAACCTATAAAATCCTAGGTCTTTTATTGTAAAAGGTGGACATTTTTAGTCATCATTAAACTCTCAAAAATTTCCCTCCAAGATCCCTTTCTGAGCATAACAAAGCTCTATTTATTCAAGCTTTTTCTATTTCCTTATACCTTGATATTAATGAGAATTGTTACTATTCTTCATTCTTTACATTCTTAGTGTATTATTAGTTTTTGATCTCTATCTGTGGATGTCAATCCCTTTTATTTTTGTCCTACCTTCACACCTCTACATAGAACAAAAAATCCTTACATGTCATATTCTATGTATGGATGGGTTTGCATAGGCGCTATATATGGACCATTTGTCATATCTATCCTAGTTATGTGTTTTGTTTCATTAACTCCATATAAAAAACTTATGTATCATGCCTAGTTTGAAGTTTGTGTTTTTGATCTCTTAGTCTTATTATGTCATTAAGTGGGAGAGGTGCTCATCTTATTCTTAGTGCATTGCCACATTTATATTTTATGCAATCTCGTACCTCCTAATTCCATTTTCATTGTCAATTTTAGATTTATCACTAGTTTTAGATTTCATTATGCTCTTTGTAGGTCCTCTCTCTAGTCTTAAACTAGGTTAACTTAGAATAGAATGAATCCAACCTACTTTAGAGGTTCATCCCAAAGAGTGAAAAAGTTTCACACCTTGGGGGACAATCCCATTATTACAATGAGACACTAAATCACTATCTAGGAAATAATTCCTAGGTGAAAGGCATGAAAGTGTTGTGCATCTACACACATGAGATTCATTCAACCTCAATTGTACATTTTAAATGATAATAGTTTTTGGAATGATTGATGGGATGATCTTAAGGATTTTACTAAGGATTTGGTGTGATCCTTGGTTGATATTATTATAGACACATTTAAAGCATCTGGTGACTCTACGAATTTTTGGTTTCTAAAGATCATCCCCATCTACATGTTGAGACAAACTATGTCATTTTCAAGAGGTTTTTGTTTTCACTTCATTAAGTTTCCTGTACACTCTAGGAGAAGAAGAGTCAGAGTATCCTTATCCTCTATGATGAGGGTTAGTAGCTCAAGATGACCTTCCCCTAGAGCTTAGACTACTCCCCCATTTAGTATATTTCTTGTACATAGAGAAAGACTATTCCCTATCCCCTTCATGGCTTCTCTTATAAATAAACTATATATTCCATTTAATTGAGGCAATACATTGATCCTTCCCCAGTATGATGATATTATTATAGATGATTTTAAGAGAATCCCTTTACTAAATAAAATTCTACTACTCCAACAGAGAACATATAAGACATAGTAAATATTTTATTTATCTATAATGTAACTAAGGATAATATTATGGTATGACTCCTTGCCTCTTCTTTAAAATGGAGGGCACTCCAGTGGTATCACAATTTTTTTACTTGGTTATATAAAAAATGGGAATGACTTGGACATAGTGTTATGTAACTATTTTGAAGAAAAGAGTGACCACATGTCACTAATGAAACAACTCACGACCATCAAAAGAGATCCACATGAGCAAATGATCAAATTTAACTTTAGATTCATATGACTTGGGACTAAGTTCCAATTGTGGTAAGGCCAAATCCTAACACTACATTCTTGTATTTTTTGAGGTCACTGAACAATGATGTGGCTGTAAATATCCAATCTATGGAAGGTGAAGTAATATTAGATGCGTATGAGGTTGTTGTGTGCACAAAAAACTACTTAATCCAAGAAAGGAAATTTTCACCTGAGCCCCCTATAACCTTATATCTTAAATCCCCATGGACAAGTTCAACTATTATTCTTCCCATTCAGACTCTATATCCCATTCTTATTATTGTTAATCCACCAATTCCACCAACATAGTGCCATTGAGTTAGCTACACGAGGTCAAGTCTCTATTACAAAACTTTATAAATGAGTTACTAACACTCAAAATGTAGCAATAACACCCCTAACCTTATCAAACCTTCAACCTACAATATAAATAAAGTAGGCCTCCCTACCAATATGGTGTGTAAGCCCATAATTAGCCTACATATAATAAACCACCATATGCACTAAATCCAAATGTTACGAGCACATCTAAAGACCTCATGACTATAAAAAAAATAAAATTGTATGATCCCAAATGTTTTTTCCCATGTATTCAACCTCATACCCAATACACATGTGCAAATGGAGCCTTAAAATAGGAATTAATGGTCTAGAACATTGTGGCATCTAGATGTTGAAGTTATATAGATGAAGGAAGCCCAAACATAGGCATATGAATAAGATGAGTCTAATCTTATAAACTGAAAAGAGGGTGAATTCAATTATTTAAATAAAAATGAAATACCTAGCATGGGGAGAAACCCATTTTATTTTAGTATGATACTTATAAATAAATCATAAATTAGATATTTGTCTCCTCTAGTGCCTTCTCCTTCAATGTCCTCAACTTTAGTACCTTAAATTTATGTGTCATAAGTGTTGCACAAAGATGCACAAGATATAACACCTATGAGAATCCCCCAAATGTTCATAGAAGTGGTAGTTAATAAAGAGAGTTAGCCTTAGGTTGGCCAATAAGTGTAAGAGGAAGTAGCCATTCAAAAGGTACAAATTAAAATAACTCAAATTCCCTTTAACATAGTTGAGTAAATGAAAAAGACAAGCTTGAATATTACCATGTGGGATGCTCTGGTGATTCCTTCCTAGAAATATTTGTTGTAAGATGCCTTGAAGGGAATCTAATCATGTGATTCATTATAAAACACACTAAATGAACCCATGAGCCTATGTCAACTAGAGGAAAAAGTGTGCAAAATGACAAGCTAACCCCATTTTACATCTCTTTAATTATTTGCAAACATCTCATACATAGTTATATGATAGATTCAAGTGTGATGAACTCAATGATGTTAAAAATGATTATAAATATTTTAGGCATAGAATAATTCCACATCTTAAGAGGATTCATCCAATTATATGACACTATAGTCATAATTATGAGGACCATTAAAAACGTGTCTCACCTTACACCCATGTCTAAGATTTTCTATTGCATAAGACATTGTAGTCATCGACCATCCCCCATACTTTATTATATGCTTCTCTCAATATTTTAATATGAATGTGGGTGGATACATATCCTTGGATTAGTCTCACATGCTATTTAGGACTATATATAAGACTAAGGTTACCATTAAATCCAATCCTATTTCAAAAAAACACATAGAGCCATACATTCCTAGTCTTCTTAATATACATTGCACCTTGTTCACTAAAGAAGAGAGTTTGATCCTCTATGATACTACCATGCCTACTGAGGGAATTTTGGATGATCTATTTAATGAGTGGGCATGTGCACACTATGAGTTTGATCCTTATGATATTGCAAGGGAGATAGGGCTAGGAACCTACTACATTTGTTAAGAAGACACCTTGTTGTTGGTTCTTTTAAAGGCACAAAAAGACCTCAAAGTCACATGGAAATTGTATTTTGATGGATTTTAGAGCAAAAAAGTGCAAGATCTAGTGTCATCATGATTTCTACTTAGAAAGAGAAATATTTCCATGCATTCATGTTATAGTTTAGCTACACAAATAATGTTTCTGAGTATGAGGCATTGATCTAGGGCATTTAATTGGCATAAAAAGGGATAAAAGTGCTATAGTAATTTGGAGACAATGAAATAGTGGTGAACCAAGTTTGAGTATAGAATATGTCAAATAATATCTTGATGAAATATTACAAACATAGGTTATGGGACATGATCGAAGAATTCTATGATTTTAATATTTATTCCATTCCAAGGGTGAAAAATGATCATATTGATAGATTTTTAACTATGGGTGAATAGTAATATCTCCTATTTAATATAAGGAATGAATTTGAGAAACTCATAAAGCTTGTGGTCAGATTAATAGTACCAAAAAACACAAACAATTGATAAGTGTTTAAGAGTGATGAACATATTATCAAATTCTTGCAAGATCAAGATGAGTTCTCTACTAAGAATCAACCATGAATCCAAACCCAATATGATTATTAATCATTCAACTTAAGGGGAATAAGCTTCCCAAAGGGTTAGTCATGCTAGAAACATCTTTAACTTAGATGACTAGATCAAGCATGAGAGAAGGAACATAATAGTGAAGGAAGAAATATTTAGTCTAAAGGCCATCTCTAATGACAAACTCTTAAAAGACTAGGAAGATATGATCCTTAACCAAAATCAAAGAGTTCATTGAACTAAGTAAAAGATTTGATGACATCTTATCATATAGATACCAAGACCTTAAAGGCTTTGATTCAGGATTATCCCAACATACTATTGAGATTGACCCAAATATTAGGCCTATCATGCAAAAGCAAAGGTCATTTAACCTAATTTTCAAACCCGTAATGAGGAAAGAGATCTCAAAGCTCATAGAGTCTAATATAATATTCCCAATAAATCATTCTTCATGGGTAGCCAACCTAGTCCTAGTGCACAAGAAGAATGGAGAGATTTAATTGTGTATAGACTTTAAGGACTTGAATAAATCCTCCCTCAAATACTAATACCCCCACCACCAATGGATGAAACTCTATACATAGTCATAGGTGCATAAATGTTTTCTCTACTTGATGGTTGTTTGTGATATAAACAAGTTATTGTTTGGGATTACAATCAATTTAAAATGGCATTCACTGCTAAATGGTGTACTTTTACATATGAAAGGACGCCCTTTGGTTTGAGAAACATAGGAAATAACTTCTAGAGGGTGATGGATATGGTATTCAATAGACTCCTCAACAACATCATATTGATTTACTTTAATGATATAAATATTTTTTTAAAGTGCACAATAGATCAATTTTATCATAAATAATGAGTCTTTGAAAAATGTTGAGAGTTTAGGATCTCTTTAAATTTGAACAAGTGTGTGTTTACATGCATGAAGGTCAGTTGTTGGGACACATCATCTACAAATAAGGATTAAAATTTGATAAAAAAAATGAGTCAAATCCATTTTATCACTCCCCCTATTAGGCCAAAATAAGGGCCTCCAAATCTTCTTGGTAAATATTAACTTCATTATAAGGTTTGTATTGAACTTCATAACTCTAGGCAAACCTCTCAAAATAATGATCAAGAAGGGAGGTACATTTAACTGGACCTAAGAAGGCCAAAGTAGTTTTGAGACCATCAAAGAGACATCCACCCTAATAAACCCATATTACAGCAATGAACTTATCCTTGATACATTTGGTGGGACTAAAAGAATCTCAACAATACTTACACAACAAAACAATAACTAACTAGTGTAACTTATCACTTTCTTTAGTTAGTTGTTCAAATATTATGAGTTACATTATAACATTTTAGAGAAGCATGCCCTTATATTTATGATAGTACTTAATAAGTTTAAACATATGCTCTCAAAAAATAAAATTAGACTCATGGTTAGGCATGAAATTATTAAAGAGTTATTACTTAACAAGGACATTAGCAAAAAGAGAGCTAGTTGGGTCACAAAGGTGATGGAGTATGGTGTGGACATCTATATTATGAAGCTAGTGCAACAAAAATGACTGTAAATAATTGGCTAAGGATGTAAAGTTTGAAGATAGATCATTCCTTACATTGTATGAAAAATAATCAATAGATCAATAAGATGTCACAAACTAGACACAGAACATGACAAATTTATTTCAAATTAGCTCATAACCACTTGGCTTAAATAAGGATAAGCATATGAAATTTAGGTAGCAAACCATTCCTTATTCATTGGATGGAGGTGCCCTTTTTTTAAAGTACCTTAATAGAGTCCTCTTGAGATGCATAGAATTTGACCATGTGAGTATAATAATCCAAGAATTTTATAATGGCCCATTACGAGGCCATTATTAACCTAAGACTACTACCATAAATATTATGCAAGTTATATATTATTGGCCAAATCTATTTAAGGATGTGCATGCATATGTGAAAATTTAAAATAAATGTGCCTTTTTATAGGAAAATAAAAACTAGTGGCCTTACCATTTCACCCAATACAAGTTGATCAACTCTTTGCGTATTGGGTCCTAGACTTTAGAGGCATGATCAACCCACCATCAAGAAATGGGCATAAATGGATCCTCATAGACATGGACTATTTCAAGAGATGGATGGAGGATGTGGTTATTAAATAATCCAATGAGTCATCAATTCTAGACTTCTACAAGGGCATCATAATGTGATTTGGTGTTTCAACCACCATTATCTCTGATAATGCATTGAGCTTCCTTGGAACCAAAATAAGCAAGTGGGTGGTTAATCACAACATTCATCTGAGAATTTTTTTGAAATATTACCCTCATGTTAATGGTTTATCCAAATCCACCAAAAAGAACTTGATTCACATCATCAAGTGAACCATGAGGATAACCAGTGATCTTGGTATACCAAACTCAATATAACCCTCTAGGTAGACTAGATCATGTCCAAAAGAGTACTGGGGAATTCACCCTTCATGATAGTTTATGGAAGGGAATCATGTTTGCCTGCATCTCTTGAGTTGCCTTCATTAGAGTTGGAGCATAATTTATAATTGTGTGAGAGTGATCCCATGAAAATAAGGTTATCTGAGTTAATTAAGCTTGAAAAACTTAGTATATGTCATTTGAACTATAGAGATATAAGAGGCACATACCAAAGGACATCCAATGGAAAGGATATTGATAGAGGCTTCAAAAAATGAGATTTAGTGCTCAAATGGGATGTAAACAAATAAAAATTTAGAAGGCATACTAGATTTGATGTGATATGAAGTGATACATATACCATAATTAGTTTCAAGTAAGCCAATGCTTTCCAACTCACTAAATTGAATGGAGAAGAACTACGTATCCCAGTCAAACATATCTATCTTAAGCGCTATCTCCATTGATTCATGTATAATTTTTAAATAAGTAGATTAGATATTTTTCATTTCCCTAAGTACCTTGTGCACATTTTTTAGGATGAATTTTATTTACTCTAATCACTTATGATTATTATTCTTCTTAGTTTAGATCTTGTTTCCTCTAAGTGCACATGGCACAACTCTTTTATTTTGTTAGTAAGCCTTAGTTTATTCCAAATCTATAAGTACACATCTAGTGTGTTCAAAGACAAAATGAGCAGAATTTTTATTGACTTTTTACCTAATGTATTACCTTAAAATATAATAGATTCTCACTTAGCAAGAAAGTGGCCCATATAGGTCATAAAAATGTTGAGTTTTTATGTCACCCCTAGCTTGAACCCAACTCACAAAGACCTTATAATTTTTTTTCTACCTATGTACTGTTGAGTCCCTCAAAACAAACTTCCATGTAGATGCTTTTAGTTTGTGCCAAGGCTCAATAGACAACATGTTTTTTTCACATAAAATAAGTGTTGATCTATGCCTATGATATGTTTCCCAATGCATGCCTCGTATATATATATATATATATATATATATATATATATATATATATATATATATATATATATATATATATATATATATATATATATATACGAGGCATGCATTGGGAAACATATCATAGGCATAGATCAACACTTATTTTATGTGAAAAAAACATGTTGTCTATTGAGCCTTGGCACAAACTAAAAGTATCATGTTTCCCAAGGCATGCCTCGTGTATATATATATATATATATATATATATATATATATATATATATATATATATATATATATATATATATATACTCCACTACATAAATGGCATGCAGGTTCAAAGGCACAAAACTCCCAGTCTTCAAATAACATAGGAAGAAGTGCATAAGGAGTAGTTCCAAATAATGAATAGTGCACCCAAGATCTTTCAATAATATTATGAACTCTTATTCAAAATAATCATTATGCCTCCATGATTAATTCCCACTCAAAGTCACAAAATTCCACTTTTGTGCTCTCATGAATCATAAGATGACATCAAATTCACGTACATAATACGGTGTAGATACAATATAAAAATAAAGTGTGCACTTATGCATGGACATCCATAACACAATATTAAAACATGCATAGTCTAGAATGGAAGAGATCCTTGACAAAGGTGCATGCTCCCATTTATCACAAAATTCTATCTCACATAGTAATGACATTGATTGAATATGTGTAGCCTCCATATTAGTAAGTTAGTCCAAGTGGATTATAAAAAATTCTTCATAGGTGAAGGTGGTGGTTTAACTTGATTATACATCAAAGAGTGGCCAAGTTAAGGGAAAAATTAAATGCAAAGGTGATTATTAGGTAATTAGAGCATGGGCATTCAATAGCTTCTGTTAGAGATCCAAATCACTTCTCCCATATCCATTTAATGATTGTAATTACCCAAATAGGGTGAGATTATAATTAATGATCCACAGTCATTTCATTTCCTATAAAATCTTGGGTCCTTTACTTTAAAAGGGTGGAAATTTTTAGGCACCATTACATCACCAAAATTTTCCTTCCATGATCCCTCTCTTGGTATAATGAAGCTCTATTTATTTGAGCTTGTTGTACTACCTTAGACCTTGATATTAATGATAACTATTACACTTATCCATTCCTTACATTCTATGTGTATTATTGGTTGTTTATATTTGTCTATGGATGTTCTTTCATTTCATTATTGTCCTCCCTTCACACCTCTATGTAGAACCATAAATCCTTGAAAGTAATTTTTTATGTATGTATAGGTCTATGTAGGTGTTATCTATGGACCATTTATTGTCCCTCATAATATTTTGATATGTTCCCTTACCTCTATAATAAACCCTTGCATCATGCCTAGTTTGAAGTTTGTGTTTTTGATCTCTTAGTCTTATTGTGTCATTATGTGGGTGAGGTTCTCATCTTATTCTTGGTACATCACCAACTTTATATTTTATACAATATCTTACCTCCTCCCTCTATTTTAATTTTCAATTTTAGTTTTAGTGCTAGATATATATTTCATTCTACTCTTTTTAGGTCTGTGTGCTAGTCTTAAACCAAGTGCACTTATAATAAAAGGAAGATGACCTAATCTAGAGTTTCATCCCAAGGAGAAAAAGAGTCCCACACCTTAGGGTATGATCCCATTATTACAATGAGACACTAAATCACTCTATAATACATAAGTTAGTGGTATAGGGCATGGAAGTTTCATACATCAACATGTATGAGAGTTTTTCAACATTAGATGCACATTTTTAGAGATAACAAGTTGTACATGAGTAATACTTTCATGGTAAAATATTATCAAGACCTCCCATGCGAGGCATGGTGGTCGATTGCTTGACCATCCTATCAATGTCATGGTGTTTAATTGTTAATCCATCCCATGTGAGATAGTGGAATATTTCTTGACCCTTTTATGACTATTGGATGGAAGTAACTAAGTGAGATATCTTCTTAATATCCAATCAAGTGATGGTATTTGTTATGATGTGAAAGCTTCACTTCTAGTTTTTATATTTTTTAATTATTATTTTTAGTTTAATTATCATTTGAATGTTTATTTGATTTGTATTTGGTACTTGGAGTCTCTTTGGGTATGAATCATTAATAATACTATAGGTTAGTGCATGGTCATTCTTTTGTGTTAAGTTACCCCTTATTATATATCTACCATTGCCTTTATTTGTAATCTAAACATGCTCAAATATAGGATTCTTGAGATTGAGGGTGTCTATAGAAATAACTTAATTATGACAAAAGGTTGGGTAGTGAGATCTCCTTTAAATGACATGTAACTTATTGGAGTGAACAAGGACCATTGTTGAAAATTAGTTGTTATTTTTTTAATAAATTATATTTAAAGTTATGCCTCATGCTTATGTAAAATATAGATGAAATATATTGTATTGATAAATTTTAAATAATAACTAACCCATTTGTAATATTATTTTGAAAGATAGTATTTTGTATAATGAGCCAACTATGGGTGAATAATCTTATTATCTACATATTGAAATATCTTGTATAAATTGATAAGTAATTGGATGGGTTTACTCAAAATTTAGATCCTTTGGGAAAGGATTCATTATCTAAGTAAAGTTACTTAGGCCATATGGATTTAATAATAAGATGATGACATGTTTCATTACTTAAATCCTTTTTAAAGATCAACATATTGAATACACGTTTCTCTTCTTATATTCAGTTATGATATATTTTAATGGATTAAGCCTATCCATTTATCAATGGAAATCAAATAAATAAATATAGGATTGTCATTTGGAATAAAAATATAGATTGACCAATCATTTAAAAAAAATGAGGGAGAAAATGAAAATGTCTCTATGGACTCAAGCATGAAGCTAGGTCATAGTAATCTAAGTAATAATGACTACTCAAAAGTCAATGTTACTCCACATAATGTTCATCATGGGAATATCATGGTGGATTAAGGATAGAAAGAGTCACATTTTCCTTAGATGTCTATTGACAAGATTGACAAACAACTGAAAACAAATAAATCACATTCCCCTAAAGTTCCCCCACTATCTTGGGAATATAGATTGAAAGGAAAAACCTTGGTGGGCCACGAATAGTTAGAACTCCATATTTTCATGGTGGTAAAAAATAATGAGGTTTACATTACTATTACTGATCCCATGGTAGAACTAGATAAATCATTTTAGGGAAGGGTGAATAGATTATAGCCAAATATAGATTCTTTTTGTAGTGGTCCAACTTAAAATGGAAACCCAAAGGACACCTAGAGGTGGTCACCTTGGCCAAAGGGTTTTTCCTAGTGAATTTCTCTTTATAAGAATATTGCTTTAAGGTTATTTTTGAAGGGCCTTGGTTCATGGGAAAATCAAGTGTGTTTATCATGAGGTGAAAGGAAAACTTGAATCTTAGCAAAACTTCCATGGATCGAATCTTAATATGGGTCCTTCTCTTATAACTTCCTTTAGAATACTAGCACCTGAAAGTTATTCTAGGAATCTCTAGAGCTCTAGGTGAACCTATTGCTCTTGATCTAGTAACACACTCTCATCTAAGGATGGTTATGAATTAGGTACACATCTTCTTGATGGCATAAAAAATGATTCTCCACAAGATAAAAATTAATTCCATGTATGGATAATGGACACAATAGATTGTGTATGAGAATAAAGTTATCATTTGCCCATGATGCAACATCCCTAGTCATATGCAGAAGGACTTCTCGAAGAAGAACTATGTCCTTGTAACTCCTAAGCACACATGAACTCATAAATATGCACCAAAATCATAATGAAAATTTGATCAACCTTTAAAGATTAGAACACCTAAATTTTCACCAAGTGTTCCACTTCTAAAAGCCCTAATATGTATTTATTATAAAAACTCTTTTACTCTACTTGATTTGTGTTTAGATTCTGATCCTTAAGACAACTTGGTACCCTAGTTAGAGGACCTTCCTCACCCCCCCTCTACTATCTAACCCCCCAATCCATCCCCTCCTACATATTTGGTTATGGTCACCCCCTAGGCATACTTCCCCTCTCCTGAGTTGTTTGGGCTTTGTTGACCCCATGATAAAGCCCCTTCTCACCCTCTCCAAACTTGACCCCATACTAGTTCCACCCTCCCTTTAAAAGGCCCCTAGATTTTCTTTCCCCCCCTTTCCCCTCTATAGTACCTAAAATTTTCCCCTTCTCCCCCATTTCACCCCTGATGGATTATCCTCTAGGTTTAGATCAGCTATTAAAACTTGGAACCTTCTTAGATGTAGCTCAATATTTAGCTAACAAAAGTCCACTTTTTAATGCCTTAAACACTAAAAACAAGCCTTTATTTGAGGATGCTCTGATATCTTCCCATTTAAATATTTTATATCCCCCTAAAGATAAGTTATAATGTTCTTTAACTAAATCACCAGCCTCAGATGCAACCAAGGAGAGGGGTTTACCACAATTTCTAAGAATACAAAAGGGAGAAAGAAAACCAATATTGGAGTCATCCCAAAACTAGTGGGTAGATCACCTTAAATGGTCACTATAAATATTAAAATAGAAAAATAAATTGCAAAGAGTTTTGAGGAAACCCTTAAAATAGCTTGGGATAATAAATGAAGTTTATAACATGGAATGTTGAGGGTTAAACAACCCTAGAAAGTAGAAGACCCTCCACAATCTTAGAAAGATAATTGAGTCAATAGTTTTACTTATCCAAGAAACTAAAATGTCTAAAAAGGCATTAAGATTATAAATTGATAAAGTCTAGAGGAAATCTTATGTAGTTGCCTTAAATTCCAATGGATCCTTGGGGGTCTTGCAGTCTTTTGAAATCTATAAAATCTAGAACGTGTTATACTTTGGAAAACTAGTGATCAAATTTATATTATATTCAAAGATTTAAATAGCAATGAGGAATGGATTCTATCTATTTTTTATGCGCCAAACTCTAGAAAATAAACTATGGGAAGGCCTTAAATCCTTCCATAGGGCCTATAAAAGATTGAAATGGATTGTAGATGGCATCTTTGATACGCTACTTACTTCCAAGATAAAAAAGGGGGACTAATAGATGTCACAAAAATAATCAAGGACTTTAATAATTTTATCTTAAACATAAAACTTGTAAAAATACTTTGAAGATGAAAATCAAACCAAACATAGTTTTCCAACCTAACTAAGTGTATGAAATCATGTGTAACACTAGAATTCATTACAATCATGTGTATGGATTACAACACTTGAAAACTTATGGCTTGACCTTATAAATGATATTAAAATTTAGATCAATACTTGATCCTTTGATGGATTTAAGATTTAGAAGCTTTATGTTATATCATTTCAATATATAAAGTGATTTCAAATGATCGATAAATAAGTTCTAGATGATCAAAATTCTTAGGATTGATATGTTTATATAGCTAGCTCATTAAGTAAGTTCCCTTGAAATTTCATTAAAATGTATAGGCTGACCCATATAAAATTATTTTGGGAACTATAAATTAAAGGGTATAATGATAGGTTTGACCCAAGTGGACAAATTCATAATGAAAAAACTATCAGAGTAGGCATGAAATACCTAGAAAGCAAGAATAATGATATAAGATCAGGAGACAATTTGATAATGATATTAAGTTGTTCAAGTAAATAATTAAGATATTTTATGTAGAAATAATGTTAACTTGGTAAGGTCAATCCCATAGATGAGTAAATTTATATGAATAATGTGAATAATAATCATTTATAAGTGCATATTAAATTATGTTGAAGATTAGTTAGATTACATATTTTCAAATAGATAATACCTTAAATGACTATCTCCACATAAAATCATTTAGGGTTCTATCATGTTGTATCCTTAACTATAATGTAACATGATCTAACTAAAATTTATCAACAATACCTATGAATCAAGCTCAATACCAATAATCAAATTGGATTTAGTATAACCAAATGACATACTATGTCTAAATTTGGTGCTCTCTATAGGTTATGCACATGATATTTCCCTCTTGTATTACATATATCATATTTTTATATTGGGTGGTCTCACCCTCCATACATTTTCTCATTTTTGTTGTCACCCATATAGCTATATATAGACTATCCGTGATCCATCCCTCTATGTTATATTAACTGGTTTCATAACTAAAAAATATTTATAGTCTTGTACATATAGTAGGTTATTTAACACCAAACTATAATCTTAGACCTCATAATTAAATATGTATGTCCTTATACAAATGGGCTAACATTACATCTATAAGAATATATGGTATAGTGAACCTCTACATTTTGGATAACTAGATGCATCTTATAATCACAAGATATATCAAAAGTATTTGCTACCATAAAATAAGTTAATTTTTTGATAAAATATTTTACAACCAAAGTGCTTCTCCAAGCATAATATCACCCAAAATAAGGGTAGACATGCTACTCTCATGTCCACTCTCACTACCACATATATGATATTTTTAATTTGTTAATTCGATCTCACATGTGGTCTCCTATATGACCATTTTCATCCCTCTTATTATGATCTATATAATCCTCTATATGTTCTATAATGTCCCAATTACCTTTCTCATAGGTAACATAAATGTTCATGTGTCACTATTTATAGATTTTTTTAAATAAATGTATAATATGATATTTTTTAATTTTTGAGCATGGCCTAAACCAAGAAGATCCAAATTATGTTGATCCTATAGACTTAATCCTAAATCCTATCTTGTCATTATATCTTAGCTTTAGTTATAATCATGAATATATATGTCATTTTTCATCAAAATAAACAAAGCCAATTATACAGTAGTGAGTCCACAATGATTTGAGTTTAATTATTCAATCAAAACAAGCAAATAATGTTGAGGACTAAAACTAATACTAATATATTGAAACTTGATTTTCATATACCAAAATAAAACTATTATTTACCAATATCATATTATCATTTACTAAAATTGAAATGTTTGTTACCAACATCTTATAATATTTTATCAAAATCAGACAAAGACCACCAAAATAAAAGTATGTTGTACATAGAACATAAAAAACATAATTAAATTAAATATTATAACATACCAAAATCTAAACAAATTCAAAATTTCCACTAGTTACTTAAAATATAAAAATAATATAATTTTTAGTACTCACCAATTACATCATCATATTATCTCTTAGGACCTCACATGTAGTTCAAATTATCAGGGAACCATCCATTGTCATGATGTCATAGTTATATCTCAAATATTTAATTATAATAAACTATAAATAAAAATGAGAAAATGATTTTTATTTATTAGTTAAATTTTACTTTTAAAACTAAATAATTTTATAAATTCATTATAATATGTTACCTCATCATGAAGGTTAATAATATTTTGCATGCTCAGTTGATGCCATAACAGTTATTGATATGATTTTATAAACATGTGATTAGGTTATTTACTTGTCCATGCACCATTTCCAATATTTATTGGATCACTTTAAACCCTTAAATCATGATATTTACTTAATTATTCTTTTAATATACATTACTAGACCACTTTTCTCTTCTTGTGGAATTCTATTCACACTTATAAGACACATGACCTATTTTTAGTGAGGCATTTAATTCATGTGTTGGAATCAATCATATTTTATCCATATTTAGGTAAACTATTATTATTATTCATTGGTTATATATTACTTATGAGGAGCATGATATGCCAATTTATACATCAAAATTACACAACTTACATTGAGGCATGTTATCTCCTTGTTTCAATCCCTTTATATTATAAACTTCATGGAATCCTCTTAGTAACACTTTTATAAATATTATTCAATATATATTAAATCACAAATACACTTTATGGTGATATTAGATTCATTGTGGTTTAAATTTCTTTAATAACATAGATATTTTATAATGATTTAGATCCCTTATGGACATACTCTATTGAATAGACATGTGTTTTTAGAATTACATATTATTATTATAATTATAACACCTGGTGTTCATAATATATTGATTTATGTGTATATTTCATGATTTCATATCTATTATAGGATTTACAACCACATGGTTGTAATCTCTTGAAATATATATTAGCATAATGATATTTTTCTCTATATACTATAAAATGTGATAAATGTTACTTGATAATTTATTTATTTTTATGATCTATATATTTTTCACATGGTACAATAATACCATTTACTTTTGAGGTGATTGATATGAAGGTCATATCATAACTCAAAATGGGTAATATGGTATGTTTATTCTAAATTTAGAATTGGGACACACTACACTTACTTTAGAGGTAGTAGGATGTTGTTAGGATCACTCCATCCTAACTATTCTAGTTTGAATTAGGTATTATTAATAAAAACTTATATTTATAATCCTTATAAGCCATCCCATTTTCTATTTTTAATCATCTTGAATGTATGGGGGGTAATAGTTTTCTTAAGTAGAATATCTTAAATAGATAGATTATGTAATATAAAAATGCATATATTGAATATTTTATATCGATCCATTCTCAAATGAGGTTTCCCCCTCAAATAAGCCCATGACACTTTGTATTTATATTATATCATTTTCAATACAATATTATTTTTTATCTTTCCATTAAAGTGCATGTTGGTTATATTTATATTGTTATATTAACTTGTTTTCAAGTCGGTTCATAACATATGGTATCATATCTCTTTCTAAATCCATTTTTTATAGTAATTCCTAGTCATTTATGGCTCTCTACTTCCATCCACCATATGCTCTCACCTCACCCAATTAGGTTCTTGGTGATTGTAAAGTGGCCATAGTGTGGTGGCACATTATTCTTCCCAATTATATTCTTATCTCTTCTTTCCTTAGGTTATAAATTTTGTTTTGATAATATTAAAAATAATAGAGAGATATTGATTCGAGCTATTAAGTTATCAATTTCATTGATTCCATGGAGAGAGGGGTTATGCCTCGATACACTCCATTAGACATTATTTTATATGGATTTTTTCTTCCATTTACCTTTGGGTATATAAGAAGACCCCCTAGCTATTTTTCATATCTTAACCATAAGAATAATTTGTCCATTTGTTTTTTTGATTCAATAATAATTGGTTAACCTTGGAAAGTTGCATGGATCATACCTTGGAGATGGGATAGTGAGCTATGAAATGGTTAGTTCCCATAGTTAAAACTATGAAATACAAAATTAAAATTATTTTACAAATTATATTTGTATATTTTCAATCATAGAGACCAAACACACCCTTTAGTATACTTGCCTTTAATCCTAGAATCCATAACATTCATATATCTGATTATGATTTCTTAAAAACTACACTAACAGATAATATCATAATCTTTCAGTTGCAATAATTGTAGCCATAAAAATGTTTAACATGTTTCAAAATAGTTACCTACACTCATTACAATATATATAAGGGTTATAATGTTTACATAATGATTAATTAAACTTTTTAAAGTATCCACTCATTATTAAAACAAAAAACAATTTTTTTACCTTAGGAAAACACACAATTTTTATTCTCATTGAGATGATCATTTAAAATATTATTTCAAATTTTAAAAAAAAAATACCATACAAAGTAATTTTTTAATTTCAACCTGAAAATCCTTTATTTTTCACTCTTGTGAAAATTATACCATTATGATAATCTCATCAAGATGATCATAATTTAACATATAAATTTAGTCAAGTGTTTTTGGCACCCCTAGATTACTCTAGTCAATGGTTATCACCTGTGAAGGAATAAAATCCAAGGTAAAAGCATTGAGGATCTTTAAGATGAAATAAAATCTCATCTCAACTTGTGACTCATGGATTTGAATGATCAATTACATGGAATCAATTCAAATAATACTAAACTATCTAACAGTATTAATGAACAAAATCATTAAATCAGATTTCTATCTTGAACCACATAATGTGGCCCCAAATTGGACTTTATATATTTTGATGGTATATAAAAAACTAAATAGATTTGTCATGATGAATAATATTTTTAGATTTTACAACACATGAGGGTAGACGAAGTACTCATTACATCATTTCATTTAGAGAAGGTATTTTGTAGTGGTACTAATGGTTTTATAAATATCATACAAAACCCATTTTGGATGACTTTTCTAAAATATTTTTTGTTATCTTTGGTCCCAATGTTTATGACGATTTCATGAGATCCATGAACAAACTATGAAAATGTATAATGATTTATGGGTATCAAGATGAATTTGAAAAGTTTGACCAAAAAAATAAATGGCTAAATGATGAGTTTTTCAAGAGTTTTTCAATCAAAGGTATCAAATATCTAATTCATGTGGAGGTCAAGATTTTTAAACTAGATAACATGATGGAATCATTAGGATTGGTTATACTTGTAGAAGATAATATCATATTCTAGTGTCGATCTTCCAAATTTAGTTAATTCAAGACACATATAACACTATGGCCTATCACAAACCCTCCTCCAAAATTCAATTCCATTAATCACCTTAAGGAGGAATAAATAAGTACTCATCTTGAAAAATTACTATGTTAAAAATTTCATGAATATTGGTCCAAAAGACACAAGTACATTGAACATAAGTTGTATATGTTAGATTTAAAAACACCCCAAGATGATAAAAGGTGGGAAGATCCTAAATATTCCCATCATGAATAACTTGAATTCAAATAACTTGGCACCATAGATTAACACCCTTAAAATTTGGTACATTCTTTGGTTAGGGTAATCACTTAGATTATGAGAGTAATGGGGTATTTGATGAAACATCTCCTCACTATTCTCATTGACTCTAGAGGTACACATAAATTCATTGATCCTAGGCTATCCAAACGAATTGATTTCTATGTTTATCATTGGTCATGTTTTGAAGTCATGATCACCAATGGATGAACCTTAAATTATATAGTAAATTTTATAGTATTTTCATTTCAATGGGGATTATAGTTTGAAATTAAACATGTTTGTTCAACCTCTAAGATGTTAAAAATAAATTTATGATCATAGTATCTTTAGAAACTAGGCTATATTGTATGTGACTTTTAATATATATTAATTCAATTCACTTAAAAGAACCAATAACACACATTAAGATGCCTCACACTATGATCTACAAGTATCATTATCTCTCACTAGATGGAAAAAAAATAAAAAAATAGATCTCATGGGGTTATTGTACATCTTTATACCATCCAATTAAATGAGTCTATTGATTCCAACCAACCACCAAAATTATAGGAACTTAGGTACAATCATGTAATTAAATTTTAATAATTTATAGGGTTACCCCCATAGTGTCATGAAGATCATGTGATTAAATTGCTTATAATAAGTTTACATCCAAAAATTCACCATCGTAGATACCCATTACTACAAAAGAATGAAATAGAAAAATGTTGTAATAATTATTATAGGTTGGAGTCATCAAGATCAATATCAGACCTTACTCTTCTCTTATATTATTAGTACAAAAAACAAATGGATATTAACACCTTTTATTGACTTTAATAGACTCAAAAAACTCACTATCAAGGGAAATTCCCCATTCATGTGATTGATGAGCTATTGGATGAATTGCATGGAGATCGATTCTTCTTAGATATTGAATTATGATTAAGATATCACTTGGTATACATTAAGTAAGATTATATTCCCAAGATAAACTTTGAAAATCATGATTTCATTATGATTTTATCACATGACATTTGGCCCCAGTAATGCTCAATCAAACTTTCATGGCATAATGAACAAGATCTTCCAAAAACTTCCAAGAAGATTCATACTAATGTTCTTTGATGGCGCTGTTTTCTATATTAATACATGGGAAGAACATATGATACATTTGGATAACATGTTACAACTCCATACTAATAACCACTTATGTGTTAAATGGTCTAAGTGTGCTTTTGGCCAGAACTAAATTTAGTATATTAGACACATCATCTATAAAGTAGGTTTTAAAGTGGATCATATAAAAATTAGGCCTATGTAATTTCAATGGGGGACTATAATTTTAAATCATACATGTATGTTTAGCCTCTAGCATGTTACAACATAGTTTTAGGAGCATAGTATCTTTATAAACTAGGCCCTATCCTATGTGATGTTTTATAGATATGAATGCAATTCACTAAGAATAACTAAAAACACACATTAATAGGCCTCACACTATGCTCTAAAAGTATCATTAGCTCTCATTGGATGGAAAATTTATAAAAAAATGGATCTTATGGGATTGTTGACCAAATTTATACAATCCAATTAAATGACTCCATTGATTCCAAGCACCCACCAAAATTACAAGAACTCTTTTACAAGCATGCAATTATTTTTTTAATAACCTAAGTTATTACCCCTATAATTAGCCTAAAGATTATATGATTCACCTAATTTTAATAAGTGTACCTCCATTCATTTACCCTTACAAATACCCATTTATAAAGAATAATTAAATAGAAAAAATGGTGTAATAATTCTTACAAGTTGGAGTCATCAAGCACAACATCAATCTTTACTCTTCTTTTATATTTCTGGTATGAAAAATATATGGGTATTTACACCTTTGTATTGAGTTCCATGCACTCAAAAAAATCACTATCAAGGACAAGTTCCCATTTCATGTGATTGATGAGTTGTTAAATGAATTGCATATTTTTCTCAAAGATTGGCTTGTGATCAAGATATCACTAGGTATCCATCAAGGAAGGTGATATTTCCAAGATATAATTTCAAACTCATTATGGACCTTATGAGTTTCTCATCATATCATTTTTCCTCACTAATTTTCCATCAAACTTTCAAGTCATAATGAAAAAAATATTTCATCCATTTTTAAGAAAAATCATACTAGTGTTCTTTGATGAAATTATTTTCTATACTCATATATGCGAAGAACATTTGAAAAACTTTAATGATAATTTACAACTCCTTACTAATAACCACTTATGTGTTAAATGGTAAAAGTTTTATTTTGGACAAATTTAAATTGATTATCTTAGATATCATTTGTGAAGAAGGTGTCAAAGTGGATCGTAGAAAAAATAAGTCTATACAATTTCAATGGGGTATTATAATTTGAAATTAGACATGTTTGTTTATCCCCTAGGATATTACAACACTATTTTAGGAGAATATTAGCTTTAGAAAATAAGCCCTATCCTAAGTAATTTTTTATAGATATGAATGTAATTCACTGAAAAAAGCCAAAAACACACATTAAGAAGCCTCACACTATATTATACAAGTATCATTAGCTCTCACTGGATGGAAAACTTGATTAAAATGGATCCCATGAGATTATTTCCTAGCTTTCTACCATCTAATTAAATTAATCCACTGATTCTAACCACCAATAATAATTACAACAACTCATGTACAAGCATTAAATTATTTTTCAAGAACCTAAAGGGTTACCTCTATAGTGGCTTGAATATCATTTGTTTTAGTTGATTCCAAGAAGTGTAACTCCTAACATTCATCCTTATATATACCCATTTCTATAGAAGAAATTAAATAGAAAACATGGTGAAATAATTATTGCATGTTAGAATCATCAATCCCAATATTAATCCTCATCTTATCTTGTACTATTGGTATGTAAAATACATGGATCTTGACACCTTTGTATTGACTTCCATGCACTCAAAAAACTCACTATAAAGGACAATTTCCATATTCATGTGATTGATTAGTTGTTAGATGAATTTCATGGACATTGCTTCTTATCTAAGCTTAACTTGTGATCAATATATCACCAAGTATGTATCAAGTAAGATGATATACCCAAGAGAGACTTTCAAACTCATGATGGACATTATGAGTTTTTCATCATGAATTTTGGCCTCATTAATGTTCCATCAAAATTTCAAGTCATAATGAACAAGATATCCCTCCTAATTTGAATTAAATTCATACTAATATGCTTTAATGACAATATTGTCTATATTAATACATGGTATGAGCATATGATATATTTTCACAATACCTTTTGACTTACTAATAACCATTTATGTGATAAATGTTCCAAGTTTGTTTTTAGAGAAAAAACAAATTGAGTATCTTGGACACTTCATTTGTGAGGAAGGTGTCAAAATGGATCCTAAGAAAATTAAGGATGTGAAGAATTATTCCAAACCCAAATCACTCGAAAGCCTTCACTGTGTTTTGGTATTTTACAGTTATTATATAAAGTTTTTATATGACTATGGAAAAATTTACACTCCATTAATAAACATGTTAAAAAAATGTCTTTTAGTGGTTTGAGGTAGCATAAAAAATCTTTGAAATACTCAATCATGCAATGTGCATTTCACATGTTTTGGCTTTTTCTAACTTCCCCAAATCATTTTTCATTGAAATATATTCCTCTTTAAGTGTAATTGGATCTATTATAATTCAAGGGTTTCATCCCCTCACATTCACTAGTGAGGCACTTATGGGGAAGAACTTTAATAGTTCTACATATGACAAATATATGTTAATTATACTTAATTCCATCAATAAGTGGCACCCTTACCTAGTTGGAAGGCACTTATGCATAAAAACTAATCACCATAAGCTCAAGTACAAAAAAAGAGTCTATTTACCTAAACAAAAAAAGTGGGTAACCAAATTAATGGGATATGACTATGACATCAATTCTATAAAAAGGGTAAACAAATTGTTGTCATAAATGCATTTTCTCATAACTATGAAGAAAATAAAAAATTATGTGCATTATCATTCCCCAAGCCATATTGGCTACATTAGGCACAAGAACATTGGTTCCATGACATCCATATTTAAAAAATCATTTAATAAGTGCCAATTAACCTTACCTCTCAACTAAATTATGATTTTGATGCTTACTATTAAAGGCACAAAATACATTTAGTACTAGCACCAAAATCAACAATAAGATAAATAATTATATTTGAGTTACATGCCTTTCTATCAACTAGACACTTGGGTTTTTAAAATAATTTAAAATAATCTACTATAAGTTTTATGGGAAGGCATTAAAAAGGAATCAAATAGTTTGTGTTAGAATTTAAAATGTGTTAGCATAATAAATGGGAAACTATCACTACCCTAGGCACACTTTAATTCTTTCCTATCCCTACCTAGGTTTGGTTAGATATTACCATGGACTTTTTGGAGTTACTAACCAAGTTAGGTTATAAATTAGTTATTATTATAGTATTGGATTGATTCTCTAAGTATGATTATTTTTTCATCCTCATCCGTCCTCTTACTACCTCCACTATTTCTAAAACTTGTCTCAATCAAATCACCTACTTTAATGGGATCCTGACCTCAATTCTACGTGACCTTAATTTCAATTTTAATAATCACTTATTTAAGGAATGTTTCCACCACTATTATACCGAATTTAAAATTATTTATGCTTACCATCCTTATAATAATAGTCAAACATAAATTTTAATCAAAATCTTGGATACCTATCTACATTATTTTGTATTTTATTAAAAGACTCATTGAGTCAAATGGTTACCACTTGACTAATGGTGGTACACATATACATACCATAATACCACCAAGATGATTGTATATGATGCCATTTATGGTTATCCACCACCTTATCTTTGTACATAACTTCCAGGTAGCTCCAAGGTAATGTGATTGATGTCATACTCTACACACATATGATTATCCTTCAAAATCTAAAATATAACCTCAATATTTCATAGAACCACTTAAATAAATAGACCAATCCACACCACTTGGAATGGTATTTTACTATTGGTAACATGGGTTTTCTATATATTCAACATTATAATGAGTCTTATTTGAAGCTAAAGGTCATAAAAAACTTGCACTAATTTTTATGGTATTTATTAAGTTCTTTCCAAGATGGGTCCCATAGCATACAAATTGGATCTTATATCCTCCTCTAATATTTATTAATTTTTACATCTATCATGTTCGAATAAGGTTATTGGTCATCATGATCAGACCTAAATAACATTACCAAAGCTTGACAATGAAGTATTTATCCTCATGTAACCTTAATCCATCCTTTACAAGCACTCCAATTAGATATATAATCATAATTTCACCACTATTTTAGCATAGTGGTGTGGCATGAAACTAAAATATTAACATGGGATCCTATACTCTAGTTACAGTAGTAATTTCCTCATCTCAATCTTTGAGGATAAAGCAATTATAAGTGAGAAGGAATATTAGGAACCCTTCATCATAAATATTCTATTTTGTATTAGGTTTTATTAATAAATGCTTAGATTCATATGCCTTGTAATTCATACCTTTTTATATTTATAATTATCCAACATTTATGAGAGGTAATAGTCATCTTGAGTATCTAATCTTAAATAGAGGGCTTGTATAAGACAAAAATGCACTTGCTACATATTTTGTAATGGGCCATGCTCAAATTAGGTTTACCCCTTGAAAAGACTCATTATAATTTGTGTTAAGATTATATAACTTTAAATAAAGTTTTGTTATCTTTCCACTCAAGTGCATATTGGTTATATTTATGTTGTTATATTAACTTGTTTGCAAGAAGGTTCATGACAAATGTACTTTAGATCTATCCTTCACATAATTAGAGGTGCACAATAGAGATAAATATTTAATTCAAATAAGAAGAATATAACAAATATTTATAAGGCACATTATACACACCATAGTTATAATAAAAATTCAACATATTCAAATATTCTACAGAGATGGCACCATAATTATCATACCACCAAGTCTATTCATTCCTACTCTTTTCATTTTAATTAGTTATCTCATCAATTTATTTATTATTGATTTATATAGACATTGATTTTATGACCAAAAGAATGATTTGCTTTTGGCACATAAAATATTGATGTGCCAGACACATCTAATGATGCCAGTTCTTAAACCTTCAATGGTAGTCAGATAATCATGTAGGTAGTGAGGATATAATTATTTTATATTTTATAGGTTGTAAGAGATGGAATCTATGATAAGATGACATATTTTCTCCATTTCAATTTAAAATCACTATTATATCTAATTTTAACTTTGAGAAACATTTACAAGTTTCAATCTCAACTTAATCTTTGAGCCTTCAAAGTGTGTTAGTTTATTTTTAATTTTGATATGTATGCATGCACAAACATGAAAAAGGGAAATTGTGTAGATATCTAATTTTGCTAAATAATTAGAAATTTTCTATAGTATTAGTGTATTTACGTGAATTTTTAATATTTGGCTCAAATTAGGCTATGATTGGCATTTTTATTTTAATTTCATGATACTTTTGACATATTTGTTTATCTTTGCAACTCTTTATCACTCTCCATGTGGCCATGTTTCTATTTTTTCTTTCTTAAAATTTTTTTAACCAATTTTATATTTCCTTATTCCTATGTTTTAAATCAATTGATTTTGGTTCTTGACTAAAATTAAATAATTCAATCTTGGTCATGACCAAGATCAAGATGAATGATTTTGGTTCTATACAAGATAAATAGTTAAATTATGTGTGTGTTTTTATAAAAAAAATTGGACTATTTAATATTATATGTGTGAGTGTTTATTTTTTCACTTTTATGACTATTATATTTTGTCTTATCGGCCATTAAGGTCTTAATTTTAAATCAATAAATCTATAAGTACATTACTAGATTCATGCATTTAGGACACTCATTCATATGGGAAATAATCTCTAATTTTATTGATAATTAATCTATTCAAGTGTAAAATTATAATTTCATCTCAATGGGAGCACCCATTGTTACAAAAATTGAATTAATTTAGTGAAATAAAATATAATATAAGAGTTTATTATGTCTCATATCTAAAGATAAGTTAGATATATTTATATTGCACAAGATTTCTTTTTGGATTGCATGATTATTAATTCTTGATATTCTATGAACAAGGGTATGACTAAGGTAGGGCCCTCATAACTACTCTAACTATTATGTTATTATAGGTTATATTTTATTATATTAGGGTTTTTAAATGACCTAAAAAAAATATTTTCTTTTCTTTTGAGTGTCACTTTGTTTAGAGTGTAAGCAAAATTAAGAACATAGTTCAGTATACATGGTTGAGATTTATATAATGCACCCACAACCCATAACTTGAGTTATGCATATATGATTACATTCATAAACTATTTATAACATTAAACTAATCAAAATATATAGCACTGAATTTAAAATACAAGACTTTTAATACCAAAGAATCATTGCACAAATAAAATTAGGTCTTAACCATAATTGAATCAGCCCAGACAAAGCATGATTATATCATTCTATAGGATTGTATAAACTTCTAAAGATGTCCTTTCTCATTTAAATTCATATGTATTAGAGATATACAATGGTACTATTCTATATGGATCTTTATACCAAGATCTCATAATTTAAGGATCATCCCACCATGTTTAATCATATACTCATGTAATAACATTATGATATATCTGCCCCATAGGGCCACTTGCCAACTCTAAAGGCAATGTAATTATCAATAAAAACTTATTATAGTAATATAATATGAATAAAAACTCTTACTATTGACATAAAAATAATGGGATTAATAATTTACATGGCTCTAGAATTAATTTCTAACACTAAAAATTCATGCACCCAGCTAACAACCAGCTCAAATTCTTTTTAACTTGGATGTATCTTACTAATTTTCATTATCATAATTCATTAATTCCAAAGAAACATAGCCTTTATAAATCATCCTATAGTATTAACAAATAAAAATAATAACTCTAAAAATCATGATGCAAGAAGAGCATTTAACTATTGTACGATATTTATCTTTTTAACAGTAGAATACAGTCATATTAAAACTTGATTGTGTTCCTTAATATTTAATAAAAATAATTTAGATATGAATTTGGAAGGTTAAAACAAGGATAATAAAACACACAAAAAAAATTAATATCACTCTATAGTTTACAAGCAGCAACTACATCAATTATGGGTTTACATGAAAAATAGAACATGCTCTTTTACATTGTAAGAAGATGTTACAACAATAATACATAGGAAGAGTAAATTTTAAACATGATAAAAAAAATCATTTAATCACTAAAACTAAGTAATAATAGGTCCAAAAACATCATGCAATTCTAAAATAAAAGAGTAGCCACCAAATGATCTATACAATACCTTAACTCATCCTATGAGCCCTCTAATTAGTGGCCCTCACCATCCCAACCATCAACTAGGTGGTGGAGTCAGGAATTTAAGATTTGGACAAATGTGTGAGCAAGATATTTTAGCCATCAATGAGTAATTTACAATATTCACACAATATTATCAAACAGATGAACCATAACATCATGCACCAATAGTGCCAGTAGTAATACACCAAAAAATTTATAAGTGACACTTATATAATGGCCTTCCAGATTTATCAATCATCCAACATAAGATGAATCATCCAAAGCTAAATTTTTTATTTTCCTTATCCAAGAACAAATAGTAGCCCATTCAAATTTTAAATCAAGAAAACAAAATGAAAGAGGTAAAATAAAAGAAAAATAGTTCCTTTGCACCAATGCCTCTAAATACATCAAAAGTTAAGCATAATAAGCCAAGATTAAAATATACAAGCTTAGCTATGGTGTCATATTTTCATACGATACCATTAAAGACTAGAAGGGTCAAAAAAATAGTAATATTAAAAACCCAACAGATGAACAATAATTATAGTAAAAAGATGCACCCATTTAGCCATTAAAGAAAAATCACATAAAAAATAAAATACCCAACATGCCATTTTAAGGTAACATTTTCTAGCCATAAATAAAATAGAAATAATAACCAGGGTTTTAATATTTTATCCCAAAAAGTATTTAATAATAAGTCTAATTTATTTTAAACTTTGTACACCAAGTGAAATTTAACTTACAGTCAGGTATTATAATCAATCCAACTCTATACAACCATAAAAATATGAACTCTGGTAAGATAAAAATAATGTATCACTTGGAATAAATCTTTCCTATGAAGAATAAAATAACTTATCTTTGATTATCCTTCATATAAAATGAAATTCTTGCCCATATCCATTCCATTTCTTCCATGGCCAACTCCATTTCTTTTTTTTCCATGGATTGGTCTCTATCTCCCTTCTACCAAGGCACAAATTTTCCCAAGCCATTAAAGTCTTACTAAGATGAAATCTGAGCCTAGATTATTCTCCGTATCCACCATTTTTCCCTTCAGGGTTTCTCTAATATCCAAGACAACAAAAATACATTCTTCCCAAGTAAAAAAATCAATTCCCTTTTTGGGTGAAGAGTCAACTCATAAAATCCATTATTTACCTTAAGCAATAAAAATTTAATTTAAATTTTTTTTGTTTCTTATTTTTATTTATTTATCTATTTAAAAATAGATAAAATTTACTTTTCTATTTTTATTTTAATTATAATGCATGTCCAAAAGTTCACAACCCCTTTTATGGTCGTCAGGGTCTAACACAATTTTATTTAATAAATAATATTAAGCATGAGTTACTTCTTGTCCACGTATGTATTAAATTAAGGATATCATGGAGTCCCACTCTATTATAATTCATGGTATTAACCTTCCCAAGGCCTCTTGGAAATAAAACTAAGATAAAAAGACTTAGATTAAATAATTTTAATTACAATATGATCCATGATGGGTAACAAGTTAATAGGCTTGAAATAATATTTAAAATATTTGAGTCCCTTAATGGCCTGAGAAAAGAAAATAATAGTTGAGACAAAAGATAATTTTTCACTAAGCCAACACACAAAAGACCCCAAACAAATAAAATAATAAAAAATAAAAATGGACACAACCATAATCAAGCAAGATAAAAAGACAAAAATATCAATCAAGATTAAACAAATAAAATAAGATAAAAAGAAAGACATAAGGAATGTTGTAACTAATCAAGGACTATATGATTTATTATTGTTATATTTCTTATCAATTGTTATTGTTACCCAACTAATCACTACCTCCATCATTATTACTCCAACTACCAAAATCCATCATCAACCTAGCTCATGTACCTATGAGCCTTGTAGCCACCAAAATATGGCATCAACAGTATCTACTCTATATGAATAAAGACATATATACATGTAAATATGAACTGTATAATCATCATAATATAAAATTATATTGATGGAATCATTAATATGCAATATCAAAATATATTGTTGTAGGATCAAAGTATGTTGCTACAGGATCAAAGTATGTTACTACATGATAATAGTATGTTGTTGTAGGATAATAGTATGTCACTTTATAATAACAATATATCACTATAGGATAATAGTATGTCAATGTAGGATAATATTATTTTTCTATAAATAACAATATATTGTTGTAGAATAATAGTATGTTGTTGTAGGATAATAGTATTTTTGTTCCAGGATAACAACAATTAGTATTTATATGTAAACATCAAATGATCATTACTCAAAAATATACCAATTCATATAATAATATCTATCAAAAAAGAGTCAAATAACATGTTATGACATCCTCCTCTCCTTAATGAGGATCCATCCCAATGACAAATGAAAACAACCATAGATAGTGTTGTTTAAAACAACTACATATCTTCTCATATCACATTTATTTTACTCAACATGTCATATTGTACTAGGACTTGTTGATTCTCTCTTTTCATTTTTTAAAATTTTGATCAACCATCTACTAATTTTAATAGTATACCACTTTATAAAAATTATAGTAATAAAGTGCAAAATATGTATCCTTCAAATAAGAGATTCATTAGTTCATGTTTTTTTAAAATAAAGATTCACAAATTTTCATAACCAATGGAGAAAGAATGAAATCAAAGAATCCAATAACAATTATAATACAACATTTTTGAAATTTTAAACCTCATATGATCAAATGTCATTTTTTAGAGCACTCATACATACTTAAATTTTTGAATTCTCTCATAGAATTTTAGCATGTTTCCAAAAATTAGAATCAAAATTTTAAAACTAAATTCATTTCATGTTATAATTTATATCATAAAATGGTCATAATGTCTAAGAAACTAAAAAATTTATAGGTGAAAATTAAATAGTTTTAATATTTATGCTCAGTCACCAACATGTAATTTATAACATCAGTTGATTTAGCATAAAAATAGCTAAATCTGAGACATTTTATACAAAAATTAGTTATGTCCCAAGCATAACATTGTAATATTCATCATAAATTATAAACCATCAAAGTACCACACAATTAGTCTAGATGTCATCCAAATGACACCACATATCCATATAAGTACCACATTATCAATCATAGGGATCTCAAATTTACCATCACCTTCCTTCAAAGAAGGTGTGTTCCATCAAGGAACAAAATATATATCCATGAGTCTCAAAAGTTATCAAAAATGTTTGTGCCTCATGAATTAGATGGATCATATAATCTAAAAACAATAATATATCTTCAAAACTCTCTAACTTGCCTGATCAAGTTAGTCACATTCACCCCCAATTGGCCCTCTAGGCTTGAGTCACACCCTCAATCCTCCCAAAGTTGTTATACCTCAAGTATCATATGAGGGATCATCTAAACAAGCTATCATCAAACATTACGCATTTATCCTTTTATTCCAACCACAAACTTTTATCACTTGTTCCCTAATTGGCTTGCTTAAATAAGTAAAAGGGTTGACTAGTGTTCTTTATCCTACATAGTGTGGCCTTGGGAAGGGTGGACTCAGACAAGGCTTGAAGTGAAGGTTACTATCATGGAAATTAAAAAATTTCACAATCATTAATTTTAGCTAAAATTCATAAATTATAGAACCTCAATATCATAAAACATAGTACTTATTCACTTTCAGTTCACATGTTGGTTACAATCAATCAACCTTAATAGTATTTCAACTAGAAAAACCTTCCTAGTCTTTCTTACAAGTCCACCATTTTGGACCCAAAAGTGCTACCTAAGCACCAATAATAATATTTTTTTTAATAGAAACATTTACATAGTTGTAACTAATCACTTATAGTGACACATAAAGGCAAGCAAAACATATACCTTCTTGCCATAGTTGTAAAAAAAATAACTACATAAAATCAATAAGTAATTGTTCTTTTGGAAAAAAAATTATTTTAATTACGTAAGATACATCAATAATAATATAAGTATATTATTTTATAATCATTGATAGAAATTTCAGCACTACCTCATAAGACTCTATTAATAATTTTTTGCATTTGGTATTTAATTACACCACCTTTCAAGGGAAAATTTGCCTTGGAACAGCCTTACTCAACCATAAGCATTTTCTACATGTTGAGTTATCTTACTTAACTAAATGCCACTCATCACAAGAGTGTTATATCAGCTCAATAATTTAACATTTGAGCATATATTACACCAAAGTATTCAATTCATATGAATAGACTATTATAAAAAATTCTACTCATAACAGTCATTAAGTATGTTAGGCACACCAAGCCCCAAAATTTTTATAATTTCTAATATGTTTAAAGGAACCCATCATTTATGATATAAACCAATATCAAAATTCAATCAAAAAACTTTTTTGATCTTGATTATAAATCTAATACCTTAGATAAAACAATGTTTCACAAGCACTAGTCATGAAACAAAGATCTTTATCAACTTATACTTGTACCACACAAGTGCCATTAATGAGTTGGGATACCATTACAACCTCAATTAGCCTATTGAATTTAATTTTAAAATTAATTTATTAGTTTAAGGCAAATATAGTTAACATGTTAAGAATCATAATAGGCCAACTTCACCAAGCCACCAATTAAGTCCTTAGGATAAAAATAAGTCCTATTAATTCCATTTAAGACTTAACTTAAAAGGATAGTAAAGACATCCACATAAATCATATAAGAGCTATGAAATAACCTCAACTATAATTTAGTCCAATATAAGACTTGGGAGAAAAATTCTCAACTTAACAAACCAACAAAAAAAAAAGTAAATATTCAACAACTCACCAAGTGGTATTGATAATCAAAAATTCATTTCAAGGTATTCCTATTCCAACAATTATCACTAAGTTATCTTAATGAATATATAATGGAATGGTAATGGTAAGCAACAACCATTCAAGTCTATCAACCCAAAAAGCTCAAATCAGTCCCCAACCAACAAAGATTTTAAAACCAAATGATTAACTCAAGTAAATCAAGTATACTCTCTTCCCAAATAGCCTTCCATTCATAATTCATTCCTTAACCTTTTAAGGACTTAACATCCGAAGAAAAATTCTAACAATTATCAAATAATTGTTCTAAATTATAACAATGGTCCTTTATCATCTTAACTCATATTGGCTCACCTATACAAGTTAATCGGTAATCAAACGAGACCTATATTAACATAACCTAAAATTAAAAAAGGATTACTTCATAAAATGCTATGGAGACCATAATATTTTGGTCAAGAAATCATTAAGAGCCCACAGGGTTACAATATTACCTATAAAAAATTTAGTATTTTCTGCATACACACTCACACACATACACATGCATTCTATAATATAGAAATTTTCATCACTTTAGGATTGTAAAAATAGAGAAATAATCAACTCATCCAAGAGTTTTAGTGACTTTATAAAGGTCACACATGACATTCTTAAGCATATAAGACATATATCAGTCTATACAAGGCATATAACTCTAGCCCTAGTTTATTATGCACACTAGCATACAAGGTTTCAATTTAGTCTTAGAAAGACAACAAAGATATAAAAGTTTCATTCATCCCCCACAATGAATACAATAAATATTTAGCATAATAATCCTCCATAAGTATATGTACATCCACACTAAGTGTATTTACAACCACCCAAAGTACATTATGCAACATAGTCTCTTTAGAAAGGTATGCATAATCATACAAAATATCACCTAAAATTTTAAGCACATGTTAAAATAAGTGAAATGCATCGAAAATAAACAAAAACCTTTAGACATAGGCTCTAATATTAGGTGAAATTACCCCAAAAAGAATTCTTTACTTTTGAGCGTTAATATGTTCAAAGTGTAAGCAGAATTAAGAACATAATTCACTATGCATGGTTGGGATTTATATAATTCACTCACAACCCATAACTATATTTATTAATGTATGATTCAATTCATACACCATTTCCAATATTCAAGTAATCAAAACATATAACACTACATTTAAAATACAAGACTCATAATGCCAAAGAATCATTGCACAAACAAAATAAGATCTTAACCATAATTAGATCAGTTCAGACAAAGCATGTCTACATCATTATATATGAATATATAAGCTTCCAAAGATGTCTTTTCACATTTAACTTCATACATATAAGATTTATGCAATGGTACTATCCTCTACAGATCTTTATGCCAAGATCTCATAATTTAAGGATCATTGCACCATGTTTAATCATATACTCATACAATAATATTATGTTATATATATCCCATAAGACCACTTACCAACTCCAAAGGTAATGTAATTATGAAAAATAACCTCTTTTTAAAGTAATATAAAATAAATAAAAACTCTTACTATAGCCATACAAATAATGGGATCAACAATTTACATTGTTCAAGGATTAATTTCTATCACTCTAAAATTTCATGCATCCAACTAACAACCGACTCAAGTTATTTTTAACTTATTTTTAGCTTACTAATTTTCCTTATCATAATGCATTAATTTCAAGGAAACATATCATTTATCAATCATCCTACATGATCAACAAGCAACAATAATAAATCTCAAAATGAAGTTGTAGGAAGAGCATTTAAATACTACAAGATATTTATCTTTTTAATAACAAAATACAATCATATTGGACTTGATTTTCTCCCTTGATATTCAATTAAAAAATATTTAAGATATGTGTTTTGAAGGTTAAACTAAGGAGAAAAAACCTAGAAATTGTTTTTAATATCACTCTATAGTTTATGAGTAGAAACTGCATCAATTTTAGGTTTATATGAGAAATACAACATGCTCATTTCCATTGTAAGAAGATTGCTACAACAATAATACATAAGAAGAGTAAATTTTAAACATGCTAAAATAAATCATTTAAACACTAAAACTGAGTAAGAATAGATCCAAATATATCATGTAACTTTAGAATGAAAGAGTAGCCATCAAATGATCCACACACCACCCTGACCCATCCTATGACCCCTCTAATTGGTGACCCTCACCACCCCAACCATCTACTAGGTGGTGGAGTCAAGCATTCAAGCTTTGGGAAAATGTGTGAGAAAGATATATCAGCCATTAATGAGCATTTTATAATAGTCACATAATATTATCAAATAGATGAACCATAACATCATGCACCAATAGTGCCAATAATTATACATCAAAAATGTCACAAGTGACAATTGCATAATGGCTTACCAGATCTATTAAGCATCCAAAATAGGATGAATCATATAGATATGCAATTTTTCTTTATTATCCAAGATCAAATGGTAGCTCATTAGTTTTTTGACTCGAGCAAATAAAATTAAAGAGGTAAAATGAGAGCAAATATCTCCTTTGAACCAATACCTCCAAATCCATCAAAATCCAAGAAAAATAAGCCAAAATAAAAATATGCAAGCTTAGCTACGGTGCCATATTTTCATAAACTACCATTAAATACCAACAAGGTTAAATAAAAATAACAATGGTAAGAACCCAATATCTAAAAAAAATTATAATATAAAGAGGTATCCATTTGGCCATTAAAAAAAAACCACATAAAAAATAAAACACCCAACATGCCATTTCAAGATAACATTTTCTAGTCATAAATAAAATAGAAATAACAGCCAAGGTTTTAATATTTTATCCCAAAAAGCATTAAATAGTAAATTTGATTTATTTTAAACCCTATACAGTAGGTAAAATTTAACTCAACAGTCAAGTATGAGAATTGATCCAACTTCATACATCCATAAAAAGATAAACTCCAGCAAGATAAAAATAATGTATCACTTAACACAAATCTACCCTATGAAGAAGAAAATAGCTTCTCTTTAATTATCCTTCATCAAAATTGAAACTCTTGCCCAAATATATTCCATTTATTATATGGTCAAATTCATTAATTTTTTTCCATGACTTTCTCTCTCTATCTCCCTTTTACCAAGGCACGAATTTTCTCAAGCCATTAAACACCTACAGAGATGAAATTAAGCATTCAGACTTTAGGCAAAGGTGTGAGCAAAATATTTCAACCATAAATGAGAAATTTATAGTAGTCACATAATATTATCAAATAGATAAACCATAACATCATGCACTAACATTGGTAATAATAATACACCAAAAAATTCACAAGTAACACTTACATAATGGCCTGCCAGATCTATCAAGCATCCAACATAGGCTGAATCATCCAGATCTATAATTTTTGTTTTTCTTAGCCAAGACCAAATAGTATCCCATTCATGTTTTGACTCAAGAAAATAAAATTAAAGATTTAAAATAAGATCAAATAACTTTTTTGCACCAATGCCTCTAAATCCATCAAAATCCATACAAGATAAGACAAAATAAAAAATGCAAGCTTGGCTATGGTGCCATATTTTCACAGGATACCATTAAAGACTAATAGGGTCAAATAAAAATAAAATTGGTAAAAAATACAATAATTAAAAATCAATTACAATAGAAAGAGGCACCCATTTGACCATTAAACAGAAACTACATAAAAAAATAAAACACCCAGCATGTCATTTTAAGGCCACATTTTTTAGCCATAAATAAAATAGAAATAATAACTAGGGTTTTAATATTTTATCCCAAAAATTATTCAATAATAAATCTAATTTAATTTAAACCCTATACACTAGTTAAAATTTGACTCATGGTTAGGTATGAGAATCGATTCAATTCCATACCACCATAAAAATATAAACTTCAGTAAAACAAAAATTATGCATCACTTATTTGGCACAAATATACCCTATGAAGAATAAAATAACTTATCTTTGATTACCCTCCATAGAAAATTAAACTTTTTCCTAAATCTATTTAATTTTTTCCATTGCTTGCTCTCTCTATCTCCCTTCTACCTAGGCACAAATTTTCCCAAGCCATTAAAATCTTACTGAGATGAAATAAGGTATTCAAGATCTAGATAAAGGTGTGAGTAAGATATTTTAGCTATCAATGATATATTTATATCAGTCACACAATATTATCAAATAGATTAATCATAACATCATGTACCAATATTGGTAGCAATAATACACCAAAAATTTCATAAGTGACACTTGCATAATGGCATGCTAGATCTATCAAGAATCCAACATAAGATGAATCATCTAGATCTATAATTTTTTATTTTTATTAGCCAAGAATAAATAGCATCCCATTCACATTTTGACTTAAGTAAACAAAATGAAAGAGGTAAAATAGGAGCAAATAACTCCTTTGTACCAATGCCTTTAAATCCATCAAAATCTAAGCAAGATAAGCCAAAACAAAAACATACAAGTTTGTATATGGTGCCATATTTTCATAGGCTAATATTAAAGACCAACAAAGTTAAATAAAAATAGAAATGGTAAAAACCTAATAGCTAAAAAATAACTACATCAGAAAGAGGCACCTGTTTGGCCATTAAACAAAAACCACATAGAAAACAAAACATATTTCATGTCATTTTAAGGCAACATTTTTCATCCATAAATAAAATAAAAATAATAACTAAATTTTTAATATTTTATCCCAAAAACCATTCAATAATAAATCCAATTTACTTTAAACCCTGTGCATCAAGCAAAATTTAACTCACAACTAGGTATGAGAATCGATCAAACTCCATATAGCCATAAAAAGATAAACTCCAACAAGACAAAAATAATGCATCACTTACTTGACACAAATCTACTCTCTAAAGAATAAAATAACTTCTCTTTGATTACCCTTCACAAAAAATGAAACTCTTTCCCAAATCCATTCCATTTCTTCCACGACCAACTCCATTTTTTTTTTCTATGGCTTGCTCTCTCTATCTCCCTTCTACCTAGGCACAAATTTTTCCAAGCCATTAAAATCCTGTTGAGATGAAATTTGAGTCTACATTATTCTTCATGGCCATCATTTTTACCTCTAAAATTTCTCTAACAACCAACAAAATTAAAAACAATCTTCTCAAGTAAAATAATTGATTCCATTTTTAGGTGAAGAATCAACCCCTAAAAGCCATAATTTGCTTTAAACAATAAACTTTTTATTTTATTTATTTATTTTTCCTTTTATTTATTTCTCTATTTAAAAATAGATAAACTTTATTTTTCTATTTTTATTTTAACTATAATTCATGGCCAAAAGTCCATAACCCCTTTTATGGTCATCATGACCTAACACAATTTTATTTAATAAATAGCATTAAGAGTAAACGAGGAGACCAAATCCTTAGAGGGGCCTAGCAAAAGGACGAGACAAAGCTCTAGAAAGAAGGCTACACAAGAGGGAGCCAAGTTGGCAGCAACTACTACTCAGGACACTACTATTGTGAAAGGTAAAGAAACAGTGAAAATGATTTTGGAACTGGAAGAATAGTCTGGTTCTTCTTGTTGGTTATGTTTACTGGTCCTGTTCTCTAGTTTCTGTTTGTAATCTTCTGTCTATGGTGCAGCCAGATCTTTGTTAAATTTGGGTTTTGACTGGAGGTCTCTCTAGTGGTTTCAGGTCCATATAAACCTATTTTTGCTACTTCTCTGTAGTAGTTTTTAGGTTATGCCTGTGGTCGTTGAGGCTTTATCTTTCTTTCTTTGTACTTGGGTTTTGGGGTCCCATCAAAACCTGATTTTACCTTAATCTAAAACATTAAGCATGGGTTGCTTATTTCCCATATATTTATTACATCAAGGTCATCATGGAGCCCACTCCATTATAATCCATGGCATTATCCTTCTTGAAGCCTCTTGACAATAAAAACAAGATAAGAATACTTAGATTAAATAATTTTAATTATAATATGATCCATAGTGGGCAAAAAGCTAACAAGCCCAACATGATATTTAAATTATTTGAGCCCCTTAACAACCTAAATAAAGAAAATGATAGTTGAGACAATAGGCAACTTATCACTAAGCCAATACACAAAATACCCCAAATAAAGAAAATAATAAAAACTAAAAGCGGACACAAACATAATGGAGTGAGATAAAAAGATGAAAATATCAATCAAGATTAAATGAATAAAATAAGATAAAAAGAGAGACATAAGACATGTTTTAACTAATCAAGGACTAGATGGTTCATTATCATATATTTCTTATCAAGTGCTGGTGTTACCTAGCTACTCACTACCTCTGCCATTATTACCCTAACTATAAAAATCTATCACCAGCCTAACTCATATACCTATGATACTTACACCCACCAAAACATGACATTATTAGAATCTGATGTACATGAATAAAAATATTTACATGTAAATTTAAACTAAATAATCATCATAATATAAAACTATATTGATGGCATCATTAATATGCAATATCAAAGTATATTATTTCAGCATCAAAGTATGTTGCTGCAGGATTGTTGCTATAAGATAAAACTAAGTTGTTGTAGGATAACAATATGTCATTATAGGATAATAATATATCACTATAAGATAATAACATGTCATTTTAAAATAATAGTATGTTGTTACAAGATAATAATATGTTGTTACAGGATAACAATATATTGCTATAAGATCACATTATTTTCATTATAGGATAACAACAATCAGCATCTATATGTAAACATCAAATGATTGACAATCAAAAATATGATAATGCACATAATAATGTCTATCAAAAAAGAGTTAAATAGTAGGTTGTGATAGGTTTTTGACATTGGAGTGAAAATAATAGAAGATATGTTCATCAATAAAAAAAATATGAGAGATGTTTTTAATTAGAAGACATAGATGAAGGCACTCATAAAGTTTCATTAGTTAATGACAATGTCTAAACAAGATCAAATATTTATTTCTAAAATTTATCTTCATCTTAATGACATAAATAGTATGATTTGGGTCATTATTGAAACATAGATTGTATTTTTTTAATTTTTTTTGAGACTTCTCTATTTTATACCAAATTTTTAGATCTATTCAAGACATTCTCCAAACCTTTTTCATCCACTTCCAACCCTTGAAAATGAAAGTGTTGTTCCATAATTAGATGTCCAAAACCGTTGACTACAGAGTGAACACACACAACTATTGAGTCAAAAAATCTAGAAGAGAGTAAAAATTGAACATAATGTATTCAATAATAGAGATTAACTGCTTATACAAAGAGATGAATTTCACAACTCTCAAAGTTGTCATAGATCACAACTAATAATTTTAATGAATCTAAACTCACTAAATGAATAATATAAAAGAGAGAGGTATTTATAGGTTGGAGAGATAGTGAAACCTCACATTCTAATGAATGTGAAACTAATCTTCCTAAATAACCTCTAGATCCCTAAGCAAGCTAATGTAGCCCTGTAGCTAAAACCCATAGGAAAAAGGCCTACACCAACACCCCTACATAAGCACAATTTAGGTTGGTGATGATACAAAAAAATTAAAAAATGGGTCCTAACAACAAGGCCTGATGAGGTACCCATTTACAATGCAATCTATCATAAAGTAGAGAAAAGGAGAAAACCTAGTGGGAAAAAACTCCCCCCCCCCCAAAAAAAAAGAAAGAAAATAAGAAGGGACTAAAATACCCCAAGAAAAATATGTTGAAATAATCAACACTCTAGGTACATAGCGATGATCCCCAATATCCTACTAAACATGAAGGATGTATGGATCCACATAGAAGAGAGAGAATGTGAATGTAGAATATGGCATGGTGAATGTTGTAGTAGGTCCCTCTGAAATAAATGATGTCTCTTCCTTTCAAAATAAATAAACCATGAGCTATCAAACTATTGAATTCCCACTCAAGTGGAATGAGTATAGGAATCATGATGTAGATCTCTAAAAAATTCTAAAATGTCTCCCTACTAGTGCTCAAATATGCTAAATTTTGATCAGATATCATAGGACTAACTATAAAAGATAACAATGAAGAAGCATGTAATGAAAGAGAGAAAATAACTAGAGAAGAAGATAGACATGGAATATTCACTGAAAGAATTTCCATGAGAAGTAGAGAGTAACACTCAAAAACTATCAAAACTGAAGATTGATCTATAAATGAAGCACTAAGATTTGTAATATGAACATCCATAGGAACATATGAGTCATCAATAATATCAATGTGTGTACTCATACTATAAACAATGGATTCCTCCAAAGTGAAATTCTATAAAGGCTCTAAAGGAGAAACAATTTGCATAGGAATGAATGAAGAATATACATAAGACAACTGAGATATGGTATAATCTCATCCTATAGTGGGGGCTTGATAGAAATAAGAGCAATGTCCACTTAGAATGTGTCATCATAGAAAATAAAATTAGGAGGTGAGAGTACAACTATCTCTAAAGAGATGATGGGAATTAGAGGAAGAGGTATGACATAAGTCTTAGCTATATCTTTGAAAAAAGACTATAGGATGTTCCAAATAGTGGAGGGACACTTCATGTGCTCTACATGGTGGTGTAGATCTCATGTAATATGTAACAATAAGTGACCATAGACACAGTCAAAAGAGTTAGCTTAGTCTTTGTATTGACCTAGGTCAATAAGAGTAGGAATTTATCCATATAAATATGGAATAATTTCCCATTCCTTTAGTGAACATTTCATATAAGCATAACACGAAGCATAATTATCCTTTCCAAGAAGGATCACTAGAAACAAAACAACTCTCCTCATCTGGAATCTCTCAAGTTAAGTCAACATGACCACAACTAAGAATAATAGTGGATGTTCTATAAATGGACTTTATAATATTCTAAAATTGAGTCCAATCAAATGAGAGTAATTAGTACACAAGTGATAATGCATGCTCAAATAGACGTCAGGCTCTACTGACAATGCATCTAAGAATATAAGAGCAATCTATGCAAGTAGACACTAAATGAGCATTGGTAACAGTTATGAAAAAATAAATGTGTACAAGAAATAATTTAGGGCCCACAAAAAATCTCCTTAAGATAATCAATAGTGAACACCCATGTGTTTACAATAACAAATCTTGCCCAAGGAATGAGCAAACTGAGCTTATGATCGAGTAATAGTGCATGCTCTAAGTATGGATGTCAAAATTAACTAAAATGGGTTCACAAAAGTAAGATCAATTAGTCCAATACACATGAAATTCAAAAAAGTTAAGTAGGAAGATCTTAGACTCTATCGATAATACGTCCATGGAGAAGTAAATGTGTGAACTAGCCAGGCACCCACCCCCCCCCACAAAATTTTTTTTTTTTTTTTTTGAAACTTTATAACTTAGTGTATTTTACAATGCAAATAGGATATCTACATAAAAATTTTAAAAATACACACTTTTACAAATTTTGGTGCTCAATTTTGAGCTACCATTTGAAAGATATTAATAAAATGATTTCTTATAAATAGCTTATTTTTAATAAAAATTGCACTAAATGATTAAAATTCACCTAATGCTAAGGGGTTACCTAGACTTCCAATCACTCATTAGAATTAAAATAGAGTATAGAATAAAGTGGTTTGTTATTTTGAGGGGGATTCAGTCTCCTACCAATTTGAGCCTCAACTTCATCTTCGTTAAGTGGAGATATAAGGGTTAGAAGACTCAAAAAATGTTATTGTTTAAATATTTTTAAATGACTTTGTTTTTCAACATACTAAATGATGTTGTAGAAATTTAATCAAGTTATGAAAGGTTCTAAAGATAAATTACGACAAGAATATGAGGTTGGACGTGGGCCCACCAAGGAAGCAAGGTGTCAAGATGGGACACTAAGTGCAGGAAAAAGACTCCACACTACTTAGAATGACTAGATCTAATGGAAATAGTAGAATAATGATGTTAGGTTTTTGTCTCTCTCTTCAAAACTTAAACACTAAGATATCTTTTATTTATAGATCCAATCCTAGAGCATAATAATAACACCAACCTACTAGAGGAGGACATTAAGTTACTGGTATAGGATGCCAACCTACTAGAAAAAGTGTGATGTCAAGGGCCCAAAGCATCCATATGTTTTTGAAGAAAATATATAGTAGATATAGGACCCTCCACCTTGCTACACCACCATTTAGTTTGGATATTTGACGTAGCAAATTGGAAAATTCAACACAATACCAAAAACAAGAATTTTCAACACCTCCTATTAGATTTCCAATACCAAGAAACAAAGTACAAATATAGTATATAAAAAAAATATAAATCTCAACACTTCTTCCTTGCAATCCCATAGCCTAGAAAGGAACAACATAAGTCTACCAAGTGTAGATCTAAAAAAAATGCAAAGAGCAGATCAACTTGGAGAGTGACACCAAAGAGAAGATTTGAATAAAGACACTAAGCAGAGTGCCTTTGGTATTTCCTTTACCAAGCTCAAATAGATCTTCAATTCAAATAGTTTTTAGATCCAACACTTATAAACTTCAACAAGGATGTCAAGTAGCTTCAACAAGGATGTGTAGCAGTTGTAGCCAAATTTTTCAACATAAATCCTTCTTAGCAGTTTATAAAGTCAAAAAACAAAAAACAAACTCCAATGCTGGTAAAGGTAGGTAGATCTAAATATGAGTGCTACTAAAAAATAAAGGATCTTAGAGTATAAGTCTAGAAAAAAGTGAAGATCATACCATAAAGGATTATATCACAATGTATATTTTTCAATGCCAAGGCCACACAACAAATGATGCCAAAGTTATATTTCAATGCTTGTTTGGCTGAAAAGTGGAATGCCTAGCTTAGAAATCAATGCTTCACTCCTCCACACACTAATAAAAACTCTCCCTTCTTAGATCCAATGCTTAGGCAAGCAAGTCAAGCTTAAAAAATAGATCTACAACCAAAATAGATAATAGTCTCCTTCTAATGCAAATTAGATCCTCCTAGATCTAAAGAAAACAAGGAGAAAAATCTAATGTAGTAATTTCCTCATATTTAGTAGAAAAAGACCCCTAAATATTTTTTCAGACACCTTAGGATTTTAAAAAATCCCAAGGTTTTTGAGATTGTTAATTTAAAATAACATTAAAATTTCATAAACCCTCTAAAAAATTTCTTAGAATACAAAATAATATACTACTCAAGATTTTAATAATGAAAAACAATATAAAATTTGGTGATCATTACTAGCACTAGAAGCTTTGATATCATGAAAGGATTGTCCAGAATTAGATGTCTAAGACCAGTGACTATAGAGCAAATAGACACAACTATTGAATCAATAAATTTAGAAGAGAGAAAAAATTGAACACAATGTATTCAATAATGGAGTGAACTACTTATATAAAGAGACAAAGTTCATAGCTCTCACAGCTCTCAAAGGTATCACAACTCACAACTAAGAATCTCAATGAATCCATGCTCACTAAATGAAGAATAAAAAGGGAGAGAGGTATTTATAAGTTGGAGAGATAGTGAAACCCCACATTCTAGTGAATGTAGTACTAATCTTCCTAAATAACATATAGAGCACTAAGCAAGCTAATGTAACTATGTACCCAAAACCCATAGGAAAAAGGCCTACACCAATAGAAAATACACAAGTTATAATCAAGGTACCAACTCTAATAACCCTTATTTTAAAATTTTAATAATAATAATAATAATTCCCTTTTTTACACATTTGAAATGTCTTTTTTATTATTATATTTATATATTTATCTTAAATTTATCTTGTACGCTTTTTTATATTTTTAATGTACTTTGGGGTAGTATAGAACCTAATTGTGTAATTTATATCAAAATAAAATTATTTTTAGACTTATAAAATAACATATTTTCAAAGTAACAAAATATAAAAACATAAGTAAAATTATCATATCAGTTTCTCCAAAGCTCTACTCATTCTTATTCTTCACTCTTTAACCCACTCTCATTAGGCCCATCCTCCTCATTCTCAATGAAATAAATGGTAATATCAACAAGGTAAATGCATTTATTAGTTTCACACTCCATAAAATCATAAAACATCCAAACTATCTTAATAGTGGCAATAATACAAATTTTCATAAGCTCAACCTTCATCCTCTTATTCCTTTGACTTATGACAAGATGGTTTGGAGAAAACAAAAAAATTATGGAACTTGAATGGATTTAAATACATATTTTATATGGAACAAGGGCATATTGGTTAGGACTTTGAAGTACTAGATGAATAAAATAAGGTCCATTATTAATAAGTATAGGTGGCACATCATCATTATAGGTTACATCTTGTGCCATTAGCATATCACAATAAATTAACCACACATTTTGGGAGGGACGATTATAAAATATAAAACAAATATAATCATGGTTAAATGTTCCTCTTATGTCAATTTCAATTATGTTCCACACCTAGGGTTACCTTTCATCTAAATTTAAGGAAACTCGTGTTCCTCTACACACTTTCATTATAAATTTTATATTCATGAAGAATTAATGAAGGGAAATTTATTTCTATTATAACATTCAATATCACCTTCATCCCCTAAAATCCCTTCCTCTATTACCATTATGGACACCACATGAATATACTTTGAGAATTGCCTTTTTCCTGATTATGTGAGATAAAAACTCATGGATTTCTCACCCTTGTTCTTGGTGTTCCCAAAACATCATTTCCTTAGCCTAACATGCTACAAATTTAACCATTCTAATAAAAATAAAAATACAATGATGGAAAGCCATAAAATTAAGGAAATTGATTCTCAACAAAATTCACTACATAATTACTTAATCACTCTTTAAATGTATTCATAATGTAATGTTTCAATCCCAATAAGACTCAAATTTATACTTGATAGTATTTACATGAAAAAACACTAAAACAACAACCTCATTATATCATATTACCATTTTTAAAAATCCTTAAAAATGTTATTAGGAGCCATTTGACACAATGATTCAAGGTATGATAAGATTCAAATACTCAAAATGTAAATACTTATATTAAATAAAAGATTAATCTTCCATATAAATTCAAATACAATTGAACCACATTTTTCTCAAAATAACTCAACAAATGTAACTTTCCTTTTATTATTTCTCAAAAATATTCAATAAAACTTAAGATTAGAATTCCTACTAAAGTTTTTAAATTCTTTAGGGAAAAAAAAATTCATTGATAATTCCATTACTAATGTGTTTCCAAAAACCAATTTCAAAAGATGAAAAAAATAATAATATTTATATATAAGAAACAAAACTCTCTTATAAATGTCTACATGATAAAAAAACATCAACAATCTAAAAGTCATATTCAAGTCAAATTCATAAACATACCCCTAAACCTTTCATATTATTCATCAAAATTAAAATACTCAAAAAGTTAACATTACAAATTTATACCTTAAAAATAGGTATTGTAATCATTAATTCCATATAATTGAGCTTTAATACTGACACTAAGTGATTATTAAATCAATAATTGTTAAAAAGAAGATACATCTTATCTAATAACCAATAAATACAAAAATAAGGTAACAATATCTTCAACAATGTCTATTTTTAAAATAATTTACCCTAAGTGTCTTGAGAAATAATAATAATATGCTTCTTTCCTTTCATATTTTCACTCATTCAACATTAAAAATATAAGCATGATCATAATAAATATACAAGTATGATTTTCTAAATGAAAACACTTATATATTACCTCACCAATAGAAATCAATTTGCATATTAAACACTAATTAATAAGAAAATTCATATTCACTTTTATTAGATCGAAAAAACTACTATAAATGTCTTTTATATTAAAAACTATCTAATTATAATCAGAACTATTATTAAACAAACATAAATGTAATAAAATATCATTTATAACATACCCAGATAATAAAACCTATATAAAATATAAACCATCATATCACAATAACCTCATCTTCTACTAAATAAATAAAAACTTATAAACAGTAATTTTTCATTCTAATATAATAGAGAAAACTATATTTAATAATACTAACATCATGAATGTTAATGAACAACCTAGAACTAAAAAATGGTACACAACTTTGTAAACATAAAACCACAAGCATAAAAGCCTCAAAAAAAAATTATGAATAATTTAATATTTTCAAATATATTTAGAAAGCATCAATTTAAATATCTAATCTCCTAATAATAATTCATACTCAAGATACTAAAACATGAAAAACACCATGTGAAAGAAACCCAAACCCCTACCAAAATAAATTTGAGATAAGACAATCATAAATATAACACAATTCCCATAATATAATACTTTAATCCCAAATTAAAACATCAAATCATCAAGGAATATAATTTATATAAAAAGCATTAACATACGTGTACACATGCAGACATACACACATACTGACATGCATGTTCACACATACACATAATAAGATATAAGATAATATATAATCTAAAATAGAATAAGGATGGTATCATAAGGTGTCATTCCATTTAGTATATTTTTAAAATAAATAAAAACATGAATCTATAAATTTTGCTTAAGATAAGGAAGAGATACATGTTGTATAAAATAGAATCCATCTTGAATGGTCCAACATATTTTGTGCACACTGAGAATTCTATTTAAACTAATAAAACATACAAAATACTAAAATAAACATGCATTTGATAGCACATGAAATAACCACTCTACATTTAATCCTCAAAACATGATTACCCTCTTTTTAAAACTCAAGGATTGAGCACACATAATAAGCTTATTAAAAAATTTGATTTCACCAATTTATCAAAATGAAAACCTAGTTTAAATATATTCATTTCAAAAGGCTCAACCTTTTCAACAATAAATTAATTATAAATAAAAATACCTGTTAATACCCTTACAAAAATTTATATCGTATATATTAATCAAATCCTTTAAATTTTTAAGGATGACCACAAACTCAATATAACCAAGAAAAAATACCTTTTTAACTAACAATTAATAAATCAATTATGCATGGACTTTTCATCCAAAAAAATATTATGTAAAAAAAAGGATGAAGATCTTATTTATGTTTATAAAGGATAACTTCATTGATAAAATTCATAATGTT